>JAPYYZ010001706.1:0-14383 GCA_030522705.1 Eretmocerus eremicus | reverse complement strand
CGCGGGTGGGAAATTCCCGCACGCTGAGCAGTGAAAAACATGCGGGAATAGAACTTTTCCGCACTCTTCAGCTAAGCGACGTGCGGGAAAATCATTCCCGCTTCGCGGGAATCATTTTCCCGCACGTCGCTTAAGCTGAATCGTGTGGAAAAATTTTGTTCCCGCACTATTTCTCGCTCATTGTGCGGGAAATCGCTTTCCCACCCTTGTTGCTTAAATATCTATTTCCAATCAGAATATGTTGCCTGGTTGAAAATTAGATAGAAAATTCTCGAGTCAAAGTGTCCCAAAATTGCATGATTTTTAGTCATGGAAAATGTCTGAAATCAATTTTGAGACCAACCATATGTAGGAAGCTGTTTTTTGGACGGTCGGATAATTTCCAGATCTTGTTCGAGCTGTATGAAAATCAACGTCAATTCATTAGATTGTTTAATCGTGCTGAATAGGTTTGAATGATAACTATCATAAATTTTGGTACACAAGAAGAGCACAATAGCATGGTGACTAGAACTTGCCTCTGTCAAAATCGTTACCTTCCTTACAGAGTAAAGTAGCTTCCATGTTACAGAGAGTAGGTCCAGCTCAGTTTCTCGCTCACTTTCTATCTCCTGGAAATTTCTCCAAGTTCTGAATGTGTATTTTCGACTAGCTAGGTACGTAGGAAAAACATATTTTGATGCCAATTGATTCAGCCACCAAGTGGCGAATTATATGTTTCTTTTCTCTGTTTTTAGCTATTTTGAGATGAAAGAGAGACCAAAAAATTACGGCATCCATTTTTTGACATTTTGTTCCTATTATCTTGTTGGCGAGAATATGAGAGCTTCATTCTTTGAGCTCTCATATCTAGGAGATGTTGAGGAGGATGACTAATTGTGGAACTCAAATTGATCATTATACAGATAATCCTCTTCGATAGTTTTAAAATAGTCCCCACAACGATGAATGTACACGATGCTCTACATCTTGAATATATTGCTGGAATGCCATTGGAACTGCGCTGACTGATCGCAATCCACCTGAATTTCCAAGCGGCGCTCCATGGCGATCTTTTCCTCCAATTTTATCTTACCAAACCTCTGTTGGTACTCCATGACATGCAATTGACCTCTCAATTTTTCATCAGTTTTTCTGTGTCCTTTGCGGAAAAGTGAAATGGATCCTGTTTACATCCCAAAATGCATCAAACCTCCAATACTACGCTGAATCACCCACTTTCACCTTTTTGGAGATAGAGATCCGTCTGAAGGTAAAAGGCTGCGTGACTAGTTACTGATGAGCCTCTCAAAGAGATTGTCCATGCCATTGTGTGGTAACATCTCTGCACGTATCCTCTGGCCATGGATCTCAAAAGCAAGCATCAAGCATCAGCCTGAATCAGGCTTTTCGCTCACATAAATTTGCGGTATCGGTGGGCAGGCTTCTCAGCTCCTGCACGTCCTACGGCGCCTCATCAGTGCTTTCAAACGAACCTCAAAATCGAGCAGCTTGCAAGCTCGGCCCGGGCCCCGTTTCGCCTGAATGGCGAGAAAACTGCACTCGCGGCTCGCTTTGTCCAATCCAGCGAGAGGTGCACGCACCACAAGTTGCAAAGCTCTGCGCGTCTCTTTTGACGCAGCCTCACCTCGCCTATTTCACCCCGCGGCGCACGTACTTATCATTAGACGCGAGCGGGCCGCTCTCGAGATTAAAGCCACGCTCGCCGAGGGGAGGAAATTAAAAAGGAAAAGGTGGGCACTGCACGCGGCGGAGTGAGTCGCGGCGCGATAATGGCAGTCGGAGATTCCTCGCTTTCAGGCAACGCGAGCGCGCAATCGGATGACGAAACAGAGGAAGCGGAAGAGAGGCCCCGCGCCCCCCGCGCGCGCGTTATTTATGCGCGCACGCGAGCCCGCCTCCCCCCGGCGAGGGTGGCTCCACATACACCCGTATATAGTGGGCTTCCTTGTGGGCGAGACGCCTCGCGCCGCCGCCGCTACATTAGCAAGATTGCCCGAGCTCTTCGCCCCCGCAGCCCCCCTCGCAGCGCCAAGTCGGGGCGCGTGGCATCGGAGAGCGTCTCCCGACAGATGAAGCCGTCCCGCGGAGAGTCTGAAAGATTCACGCGCCACCCGGTCTCTGGCCCGCGCAGCACTGCAGAGAGGGTAATATCACTGATGCTGCAGCGCGTGGCCCGAGCGTCACCTGTCGCACTCTGACACCCCCAAACTTAATACGCGCGAGTGAGCTGCTTTCACTGTTTTGAGCCTTCCCGCGAATGCTTTTACGCCTATATCGCTTATCGCTGATTAGGCTCATACCTTATGCACCGCGCCTCGAAGCATCAATATTGCAGCACGATGTATTTTCAATTTCCCCTCCCCCCCCTCTCTCTCTCTTCCCTTCCCTTCTCTCTCTTTTATATCTCGGTATCTCTCCCTCTCCACCCCCTTTCTTTCTCTCTCTCACGCAGACAGCCGACCGATGACATCAGAGTAGGCATTGACAGGAAGAGGATCACCTTGCTGTTTGACTTCAGTAACTCATTTGACACAACCTTACCCACGAAGTTACTGAGTAAACTCCGAGATCTTGGATTTTCGAGATCGGCAAGTTTGTGGACCAATTCATTTTTACAAGGACGCATTCAAATGGTCACTTCAAAAAATGGTAATTCTGATTGGCTCACAAACCATCTAGGCGCTCATATAGGGGTTCCATTCGCGGCCCTCTACTCTTCAGCTTGCATGCCAACGATTTGCTCGAAACGCTGAACAAGAAGTCGGCTAATCATCTATTTTACGTGGTCGATCTCCATATATGGGCAGTTCTGCGGGAAGTAGCTCAAACGAGGTCGGAAAGTTGACGAGGGTCGTAAATCAACTCTCCAGTACCTCGGGTGGATTTTCCTACTACTAATATCCTATCTAGATTGATATCCGAACTCAAAAATATAGAAAGTCGAAAAAATATTTCCCATGATCTTCTGGGCTTCGAGCATGGATTTACCGTTTTTGCTACGTAATTGACAGCCACGGAAATGACATTTCGCCATCAAATGTTCCAATTCTGACATTTACATTTGAATAAATTTGAAAAAGATAAAAAGATGAGATTCCATATCAAACTTTTGTCAATGCTTAAAAAGTATGGTTGGCTGGACGACTCAGAAAATCAAACTTCACAATGTGACATACGCAAATTTGATTGCTTTGATATAAAGAGCGAGCTCGTAATGATGCAATTCAAAGTTTGAGCGGAGTGGCAATCTGAGAGCCACTCGGGCACAAATTCTCAATTGAAGTTAGCGAGACATAAACAGCTCCACTTGATTCAAGAAGAAGAAAGTCGGTTAGGCGCGCACAAGCGGACATAGTTGGGGTAAGGAAATATAACCGCAAATGAGACTTTCATCTCGGTGGCAGGATCTACTCCGAGCATAATGCACGTGGCGCGGCATTTACGAGCGAAAATTCCAAGTTGCCAGTTTGTTCATGGCAACACGTTCGAGCCTCCGGGTGCCTGAGCATCCTCTATATACTGCATCCTCCATATCCAAACGAATGTATCGTACGTGCAAACTGTTTTGAAAAAAATATGAGCTCCATGAGCTGTATACCACTGTCACTCCAAGTGTTTTCCCTAGTACATTTGGTTCAGAAGATGCAAAATTCTTGTATTTTTCCTTTGCATGTCTAGAGTTGATTTACGACATGAACGTCATATCCATTGATTCCCAAATTTCTCTATCCTCATTGATAGGATGCTCTTCAACCTATGCATCTCGATAAATGCGTTTCTCGCTACAGCTATTGTGTAGTGGCACAAGACAAAACCAAAAGATCGAGGACCACTGTGACATATCGAGATGTAGTATTGATGTCTCAGCCTATACAGAAGGCAGCGGGAAAGATGTGCAACTCGCTACTTGAAAAGTTCGGTCGGAAGAATTTTAATTTCATCGGAACAAGCGCGACGCGGGGGCGAGTAATTACACGCCGCTTGGCTATACGTGCGGCCGGATAATCAAAAGGGGTATCCTCCTTTTGTTTAGACTTGTTAGCCGCCCCTCCTTACTTTTAATTAAAATTGAAAGCATCGCTCCGTACAAGCAAGGCGAGAGAGGCGGGGATACGAGAAGGGGTAGAATCCGAACGGGCGCGAGAGTGTAATTGCGCCAAAGATAGGTCAGCCCTCATTATATTTATTCGCGTATTTTGCGCAGCGAGGAAGAAAACTCGGTATCCTACCCGACGCGGCCACTCTCGTCCCTTCCTCCTCGCCCCACCCCCGTCGCTCTCCTCCTTTCACCCGCTCGCCAAGCTAAGCTGGCAGTGGTGCGTTAATTGGCAGTTCCTGCCAATTGACACTCATTAGGGCGTAAGATTAATTACGGGAGGCCGCCGCTGCCGCGCCACTACCACCGCCGCCTCCTACTCCTCTGCTCGGCCGAGTCCTCTCCAATTAATGAAAGTTATGTCCGACGCTAACAAACCTTCCTCCGTTACCCTCGACACGCCATTCGCGGCGACCGCCCCCGCCCGCCCCGACAGTGTCATCCTCCATATTGGAATTACGTGTCCGTTGCATAGTTGATGGCGATTTGTTAACAACTCGTAGATGGGTGGTGTCGACTGATCTTCGTTTTCTTCGTTCGCCTTCGTTCCAGACCGTCATACGATTCTCAATGAGATTCTTTCATCAAATTGGAACAGTAACCCCTTTCTACCAAAGTGGGTGTACAGTTTAATCAATCAAATATATCATTTGTAGTGAAAGAACGATCGGAATTACACGGACTATATGGCGTTTGCTCTATTTGGCGTCTCAAAAGTTAGAGATTTACAAAATAGAGATACGATTCAATCAAAACTATACAACGTCACCATACCTCGGGAGAAAATTTGCAAAAGCAGTATTGCCTGCCCGCAGTACCATCATGCAGGATGCATACTCTGATACTACTATATTAGATTACTAGACTAGGGACTATGGCGAGCAAAAAAGTCCTGTTGTATCACTACATCATGGTGAATAACGAAATGATCTCTTCCAATAAGTGTATGAAGTTTGATTTCCTTGTTTATAGGCAATCAACCATGAGCATATGATAGATGCAATTTCTTTCGTTTTTGAAATCGAGATCTCCACTCACACCTGTAATTCCTGTATAACGTAATCGTTTAAAAGTTTAACTGAAGCTCTACGTCGGTACGCCTTCACTCCAGAGTCTCGCTCATGGGAGCGCATCATTCAGGAGGCCGCGCGTGAGACATAGGAGCTCGACAAGATAAACCCTAGTCTCACTTTGTAAGCGAAACAGGGAAAAAAGTCGCGCGCGACACTGCTCAAGAGGTGAACATAACGCAGCAAAGCCCGGATCGCAGTAAACAGCGGCACTTTAAGAGCGAACATGCTTAAGGACGAGGTGCTCTGCTCTTTCAGAGCGAAGCATGAATATCCAAGTGACGCGCGACATTTGCATTCCACTGACTTTTTATTCGGGGACCGCTTGCACCGCGAGCCAAGACAGCCTTTCTCCTCCATGAGAGTCCTTTGGGTACGCTGAACTTTTTACTTCCGCCCATTCGCCACCAAGTATTGACGTACGCGGACCGAAATGACATCTCATCTCTGAATTATGGAGTGCAAAATGGCGTGTTTTTGCGGAATGTTTCTTACACTCTACCCGTCAGGTGACCCTTGGCATAAGCTCAAGTTTTCAAAGAAATACAGTCTTCAAATATAAATTACAAAAGTTTCTGGGTTCCAATAGCTTTGATGGAGCTGTAATAGTAGTAATGAAACGTCAGGATCGTCTCATATAACAAGATATTATATTAAATCGAGAGTTCTCAACCAAAGTGACGTAAGTCTACTTTTGGAAACTTCAAAAATGGACCTTAATTTTGATGCTACTGATATTCTCTTCACGTTTGACATGTTGCACAAAATGTATTACATTAATGGGGACGTTTTTAGTTAAAAAAATTTGCGACAATGGTTTTTGGAAAAGATTCCAAGCGTACAGATCAAGACTACGAAAAAGGTGAGAAAATGCACGTCACTTTGGTCGGAAATCCTCCAAATCTTGACGGATAAACTTATTATCATCTTCAAGAACTTTCAGCACCCCCTTTCTTGTCTCGTGATTATTGTTATGCAAAGAATCTATTTTTCAGAAAATCTACAAAACCTCCTCAAAAAGTCTTCATTTGGATTTGTTGAAGTGAGATTATACTGACGGGTTTTATTGATTTATCAACTCTGTCTATAACCTAGTCAAACTAGTATATTCCAGCGGTGTGAATCATCAGCGAATAAATGAAATTTGATGGATTGGAAAAGAGAGGAAGTGCAGAAATCAAAAATGCATTTAGCAATATGCAGAGCATTAATAAAAAGCCCGGCACGCCCGGAGCCTCGCCAGAGCCCGTCGAACTTTTGGATGCTGTCGAGAGAAATAATGCGCTGGAGCGCCGCCAATCAATGCTCGGCTCCAATCTACGACTGATTCAATAAATGTCACTCACGCGCCTCCAACCAGGCTGACAGTCCAAATGCATATGGCTTAATAAAAGCAAAATCATATCTTCATGCTGGGCATTTAAATTTTGTCTAGAATTTCTGTATATCCGATGCGACATGGCGTCAATCAACCCTCATGACGATCGATTCCGCATTGACTCAATCAACACGTTCAAAGCGAAGCCGATTTCTTATTATTTTTGAGAAAACGTGAATCAAACATTTCTCCACTCAAACAAAATTTACGGTACGAGAATAAACATTTTCTAAACTGTTTTTCAGGTTCAAAGTTGATCTAACCAACGTAATTGGTCACCAAATTCAAATGATTAATTGGCCGTGGATAGGAAGTGCCGAATTGGAGGAAAGACACACACAGAGGATTCCTTCCTATAATGAGAAAGGACACGCAATAGCCTCAGATAGCCGAATTGTTAAGACACTTCCCCGGCAAACGCGAGACTGTGAGTTCAAATCTCACCTGAGGAAGAATTATTTCAACTGTGACTAAATTTAATAATGCGCGTCACGGCGTGCGGATGTGTATAGAATGTAAATGTGAATAACCCTTCATATAGTTCAATACAGCTGCAGATTGCGCAGGTAGCTGCAATGCCTCCATGCGATAACACGCGAGGCATCTTTCGACAAATACATATACGCGATCTCATTCATATCGTAAACAGCGTGGAACAAAATGCAGTATATTTATATCTCGAAGCTGTAGAATCATATTAGGATTCTCTTCCTAAAAAATCAAACCATCACGAGCACAAGCAAATTCCAAAATTTAAATAAATGATCACACTTTGTTGAAGTTATCTAGCTGATTCGCCGACATGATCTGGACGGGAATGAATTATGGGTCCCACCGGTGGGACTTGAAGTAAGCGACGACGAGGGTCATAAAATCAACATAATTGTCAGAATCCTACAACAGGTCGCAGCTCCACGTAAAGTGACAAAATAAGGGTGGCGAAAGTACACACGATGTACCGTTCTTAAGGTGCAATCCATTGATTTTCAAGCGACTCCCGATCGCAGATAAACCAAGGTCAGATTTATAACGAGAGATTCAAACAGGTATGAATGACAAGCCGGTCTACTGGAATCGAATACGTTCGTGAGAACCTCGGCGAGAGGAAAGATAGTGAAGATTCCGTGCCGGCGCTTTAATGAGATATTCCCCTTCCCAGCACGTTTCATCAACTTTACGTGATCAAAAATCATATAAGAGGGGGTCACAAATCCGGATCACGGATGTGGCTGAAACTTCGGGAATAGTTTCCTTTCGGTGCCAAAACATAATACTCAAAGCCTCAGAGTCTAACGCCCAATCGTTTTCGAGATAGAACCCAAAATATTAGCACTGCCCATATAGGCTTTTGTCAATGAATTATATCTATATTTATACTTGCAATGCTAGTGTCATGGGCTGTAACTCGAAAACGCTTGGGCGCTGGATCCTGAGGCGTTGAATATCATCTTTTGGGACCAAAAGGAGGCTATTCCCAAAGTTTCAGCCAAATCCGTGCAACGGAATTGTAATCCTCTCACAGTGAGTGTGTCCACGTCATTTTTACATGTTTTTCTTCGACTTTCCTTCGCGAACAAAATTCTTTTACACTTCGCGGTGTTGAAAAATCAGAATTATCGCAGTTTTTGGGTCCAAAAAACTTCTAGAAAATTTTATTCCAGAAAATTTTTCTAACTAAGCCCCATATTAGCAATCTTAAGAGCATGTCAAAGCTCTGCTTTACCGACATTCATGATAAAGTTATTTTTAATGAAGCGATACAATATTTCGCAAATGTAGCTCCAGATGGATTTGCGTATTGGTGAAGTGCACCACTGTGTAAAATTTGGAAGTGATCCGTGGGAAGCTCTTGGAGGAATCTCAATTATGGTGCATGGCACTATAATCGGGATTACTCCAAGAACTTTCCGCAGATCGCTGTAAAATTTCACACAGTGTTGCATTTCACCAATACGCATAGCCGTCTAGAGCTACATTTTCGAAATATTGTAAAGCTTGATTTAAAAATTTTTTATTATGAATGTCGGTAAAGTACAGTTTTGACGAGAAATCAGAAGTAAAAACCTTCTCTCTAAATTTGGTCGAGTGAAAAGTCAAAAGTAATAAAGGGGATCATATGAATCAAACACTTTATCTTACGTAAAATTAGCTCGTATGTGTTTCTCAAAAATTTTCAAATTAGAGTTTTGCATTTTTCATTCCAATTTCTATAGCATATTTCTATGAAACTGGCACAGATACGAGTAAAGTCGATAATATCATAAATATGAAGTTTTTGATGGACTACGGACGGAAATCCATAATTTGTTGCACGGCCTTCAAGCACTTTTCGCTATTAACTCAGGTCATGAACTAGATAATCCTAAGCCTGATGCTTCTCGTCATTCCGAAGCTTGGCCAAGTCATTCGCTTTCACATATTGACTTTTGTGTTTCACGACACAATCTGATGATCTCGTGGTCACGCGTCGAACTTCTTCCGAAATTTCATGGTCTTCGCCACAAGGGAGATCACTTGTCTCCCATGCTAATCTTGTCAATTGATTGGAGATCTAAAGATCGCTCGATACTGAAGAGAAGATAGATTCGATCGGATTACAATTCTCCCACTCCTCATCATATCGGAATTTGATGCACATGTATTGAACTCACTAATAGATATTTGCGACCCCCGATGAATTCCAGCAAACTCCTGAAACAACCGATTGTCTTCCCTCTTGATCGCATTACTCTGAAATTAGCTCCGCTTTAAGCTAGCCCCGTATAAGGGTAATCTGCAATAAGGGCCTCGAACGCAAACATAAGAAACAAGCGGTTTCGGCAGACCGAGTGACTAGCCTGAACTATCCTAGTGAGCCTAACTAAACTATCCTACCTTATTAATGGACAACTTCGATATGCGAGATTTGCCGCCTTTCGTTCGAGACCGTTGCCGTTATATCTGTGTTTATTAGACAAATTCCCGCGCCTTGCGGGATTATTCGAAGAGCTTTCCGGTTCACTCCAAAATTTCACTCAGTGGTGCATTCTGCCAATACGCTGTTTGGATGGGAGCTGCTTTTTTGAAATGTTTTTTGTTTTATTTTAAATCAATTTATGATGAATGTCGGTAAGGTAGAGCGTTTACATGACTTTCATAGCTTCCTAGACATGCATGTAAATAAAGAATACCAAACGAATTGAAGAAATGTCCGAATCTTGGCTTTGAGCAGAGCAGAATGAACCGTCTCCGTCAGATGATTAATATTTCCGCGAGTTCGGGCAAAGTATCGGAGCATACCAATCAGAACCTCCGAAATCAGAATGAAGCAAAGCTTGAGGATGGCATCGAGTATAAAATGAAACAGAGAATTGTCGAGTGCGCTATGGCATGGTTCTAAGATCCGAGGGTGAGCGGAAGAAATTACCCTAACTCATCGAGAGGGAGAGACAGAGAGAGAGAGAGAGAGGGAGAGTGAGAGAGAGAGAGAGGGAGGGGGGGAGAGTCCTGCTCAGAGATGACTTCCCTTTCCGCACGAGCCGTCTCTTGTTCTCCGGAGGCAAGGCACCGGATTCATCGAGGGGTAGCTGTGAGTATCAGTGGCACGCGAAAATTGCGCACTACAAAGAGCCAAGACAATTCGTGGCTTCTGTGCCGTAAAGCAAATTGAATTGTAAATACAAAGCATTTAAAAACGGCGTCGCAAACGGATTGCCTAATGAGCAGGCAAGGGAGTACGAATAACAGTTCTGAAGCACATTACCGCTTGGAATAGCAAGAGTCGCTTGTCCGGGAATGCCGCAAAAAGGGTACGGAGGCAGTGCGCTATGCTGTGGACCTTGCACACCACCCTCTCGTACTGTGACTCTTGATGCTTCTGTTCTCTCTTCATTTCTCTCTCTTGCAGCCGCATAATTGGGCTGAAATTGACTCTGGTTGTACTAATGAAATATAAGAGCACCACGGGATGTTTTTTCCTTATTCTTCTACACAGCTACTTTCCATGTTTCTCCGACCTTCTTCTTGAACTCTTTCCTTCATCATCAGTCTCGCTTTGCTCTTGCTCACAGCGATTTTCTGCGGTAGCTCGGCTAAATTCCCGAGACTGCGACCAGTTTGGCTCCATTGTGTTCGAGAATCATATTCACTTTATGCTGTATCCGTACGAAACGAAAACTCCCAAAAACTCCGCAACCAAATGAACCGGCTGATGGCAACATTTGGCTGCCTCAAATCATCTTGCAGCTTCTTAGCTCTCACACGCTATGAGTGCGTTGAGTGACTCCCTGTTAGACATCCATCACAATAAAGATGGAGTCGAAACTAAAAATTAGACAGTTGAGCTAGATTCATTTGTATGACTATTATGTAGCCAAAATTTGGATACTTTTAATGTGATGAAAATGGTTTTCAATTCTTCTGGATGAAAAATGGACAATTCTTCTGGAGACTTCGACAATAGTTATAACAGCAAAAAAATATACAAAAAATGGTCTGAGAAATATGTAATAGATTAACCACACCATTTGAGTTAGCCAAATAGTATACTAAGAATGATTTCACGCAAAGATCAACCTAATGCGAGAAAATACTACGTTTTGCGTATTGATGAAAACGGGATTAGTGCGCCAGACAGTTGGTAGAAATGTACCATTCTGGTTTTATAGCGTCGTGTTAGGCTCGCTGAACTACGAGCTCAGCAAAGGTACCCATGTACTAGAGCTGATCCTAGGTTGTCACGAACAATGCTCCACAGATACAAAGATTTACAAGCACCACATTACATGGTGAACTTGTTACGCATATTGAGTCATATCGTGCTCAAATCTGGAGCATATGGGCATTAGTTCTGAGTACCTATCTCACATCACCATGATATGATGAAGAGCCAAACGAATGGGGCATCGGTATAGCGGGATGTGAGCAGTGCAGGTACCGCGTGAGCGGACCTCGTTCAGAGCACCGACGACGTACGCGCGCCTCACCAGATTTCCCGGAGCACTGATACGCGACTTCTTAGACCAAGATATGTGTAATTATTTGTCTCGGGTGAACCTGGGGTGCGCAGCAGTCACGCAGGTGACGACGTAAACACCACGACGCGACAGCATGATGACTGATCGTCTGCAATCGAAGTTAGGTCTCCGAAAAATAGATGCGTCTAGATATGAGCCAAATTCCGGACTAAAATTGAGCTTACTAATTTTCCAATTCAGGATTGTCTTTTTTGATCATTCCCGGTCCAATCTCGATCTCTAGGTGGCGCCGTGACAGCCCAGACTTTCTCTCATCAGAGTGAGAGCAACCCAACGTAAGGACTAGGGGTTCGAGCGCAAGACGTAGTTGCGAGATTCTCCAAGAATCTTGCCGAACCTCTTTTGAGGACACTTTTGAGCTTCTTGCCCGGAATCCATAGACTCCTCGGTGAACAGGGGCATTTTCCGCCAGCCACATAATTGCTCATACTAATGAATCTAAAATAAAGCCATTATTGTCTCCAATACACCCCTGCAAGCTTCTCAATCGAACTACCATTTCTAATAAAAATTTAGCCAATAAATTGAAAAATTCAGGATCTTTTTTGGTCCATAAACGTTAATCTCGCAAATATATCTTAATAACGTTTATTTTATGCCCATTAAATTTGGGCTAGCCCATCAAAAATAATGGCCAAATATTGGTTGAAATTTGGCCTTTGGAATCAACTACAAAAATGGGCCTTTCTGAGCGGAAAAATCGTCACATCCGAGGTCAAAAATTAAACTAATC
Organism: Eretmocerus eremicus; assembly: GCA_030522705.1. Classification (NCBI taxonomy): domain Eukaryota; kingdom Metazoa; phylum Arthropoda; class Insecta; order Hymenoptera; family Aphelinidae; genus Eretmocerus; species Eretmocerus eremicus. Next base: position 2,088 of record JAPYYZ010001706.1, on the reverse strand, counting down.
AGTTAGCCAAATTTTAGCCACATGCTTTCTCAGATGGCCAATCTTTGGACATAAATGAGAATGGATTTCCACCCGGGCTTCGTTCCGAGTTCGTTCTAACGCGAATCAAACTCCTCATGTCGTATTGAATCATCTTCATTTTTCTTACAGAGACTCGGTCTATTTTCATAATCTTGCACGGCATCGTTTGAAGGTATCTGGAGACAGGGGCGATGGTGTTGAATGCATCGCACTTGAAGCTCTTTATGATTGATACAATTAGTGTAAACTCATCCAAATTTGGTCGATTGGTAGTTAAACCCAAACTTCGTCGTATGTTTCACAAGAAAAATAGGTTGATTTTTCATGACCCAAGAAACTATTCCGGATCAGTCTTTGCATTTACTCATTGTGGAATAACTAAGCACCACTACGATTCCTTTGAGGAATTTTGTGCATCAGAATGAATAATTTTGGAGAATAATCGACGAAATTTGAATTTGTGGTCCGTGACAATACAAGGATAATGACCTTAAGGGAGCATTTAATGAAAGTGGAGTCAACAAGCAGTATACTTACTTAAATCGTGAGAGCAGGAATAAAAGTCCTCTTGATGACGAAGTTGGCGTTACTCTCGTGCGTTACATGCTACATCAGTATCAGAACCGCCTCATTCGCAGGGACACCAAGGGTCGACTTCAAACTAAGGCGCGCTCTAGTTACTCGACGTGGCGTGAGGCTCGAAAAGCACGGGGCTTCCGCTTTCGGGGCTTGACGCGATATCTGCGTGGATGCTCGACGCACACACATAGCGATCGTCTCTCGTTCGCTCTTCGTCTGACGCAGGGACACTTCGCCCAGAGCAAGACAGAGTCGGGTATACATGAGGGGAAAAAGGCGCCGGGGGTTGGCGGCGGGATTTCGTGAGGGATAGAGAGGAGGCCTTTAATTAACAGAAAGTGGTTCATTAGAGCTTATTCATTAGAGAGCGAGAGAGGGAGGCGCGTAATTAGCGAACTCTACCCTTTCTCGGGGGCTCCTTTTGCGCGCTACGCGTACCGCCACCCCCCCCCCTCTCTCTCTCTCTCCCGAGAGAGAGAGAGAGAGCGCCCCTACTGGTACACCTACAGCTCCAGTCGAGCTACTGCAGCAGCCCGGCAGGAGGGTGCCTAGGGCTCCTCTTCGGCGAGCGGAGCTTCGAAGCGGCACACACGATCTACCCGGTCGCAGTTGCCAATAAACGCGAGGCACCTGCGTCAAGTAGCCAGCACCGCGATCGTTTGCGGGGGCGTTTGCGGGCCTCGGCAGCGCGGAAGCGCCCATATGCACTCTCTCCTGCGATGCGACCGCGAGAGCATGTCTCTGATTGCTCTACTTCTTCCTGACACAACATCAGTCGTTAAGGGTCTCCTCTGTCTTTACTCTTGCTGTTCGTGTGAGGTGCTTCCTGTCATGTCAGTCAATCATTTCGACTGCTCTTTTGAAATAGGTAGTTATGAATCTCACCGATCAAATAGGAGCTTCATAACCGGAGCTTTCGAATAGGTGCTTATTGAACTGGAATTTCAAATAGAATCATATCGACCGCCCATCCAGATAGAACCATACAGTTCTGACTTTCCAAATAATAGCTTATTACTAAGAGCAGCCGATTTAAGGTCATCTATGATTGTGTAGAGCGTCTCCTTCTTTCCAGAATGTGCAACGTAACTCTCCAAGACATGCAACAGAATTATGCATCAGTAAGGACCAATGTATAATATAACGAGTTCATCATTTTTCACCAGCGAGGGCTGCTATGGGAAACATGACACTCTTCCATTTTCAAAGAACATACACACTCCAAAATTATAACATACAATACACATTACACATAGGGGTATGAACCACACTAAAACAAAATTCCTCATTTCCTGTGGAATAAGTTAGACTTGAGGACCAACCTTGGAAGTTCATCTTTCTTGAGGTATCATAGAAAAAATTCGATAAGTTTTATGATTTTGGAGACTACAGTAACTGAGAGAATAAAATAATAAATTTTGACTCAACTTTTCGCGAAAATTTTCTGCAAAACTTGTTTATTTTATCAAAGAAACATTCCGAAAGCTT
>JAPYYZ010001705.1:0-13379 GCA_030522705.1 Eretmocerus eremicus | reverse complement strand
GTGATTACATTTACGTGGGGTGTGAACCACTCCAAGGTACTAGTTCGATTTCTTTAGATCTCTTGACGCGATACCGGGTGTGCAAACCTATGCGAACGGATAATGTTACGTCTGAGGAGACGACCGATTGTCCCGCAGGGCCGTGTCATTCCAACGATCGTCTAAGTTAGCCTGACGTGTGAAACGCCCAGGGTATAAATTCCGTAGTAAATGGTTTCGAAGGGAAAGATTGACGACCCTCCTTGAATCTTTAGAAGATTCCACCGTTCGAGACAGACGCGTAGATGGGAATGATCTGCTAATTTAAAAGGAAAATAAAGCGCGCTTCAAGTTTAAAAGAGCTACAACGCCCAACGAGCTGGCAGTAAGTTCCCAAGAGCCCGGGTGAGAAACGAGCTTCCACGTCGCGCAATCAGGCCGATAAACGGCGATAGCTTTATCAGCCCAGGCTCGTCATTGTTACCGCTCTGGCTGGAGCTTGCAGAGAAAAACGATAATTGGCGCGGCAAGGGGGAGAGGAATCGCGATCGCGGCGGATATCGAGCTCGATCGGCGGCGGCGACAGCGTCTCGCGGTGCTGCATAGTCCGCCGCGGCGCGCTGCCTTGCACTTTATGCTCTCTGCGCCCACCACGTCATTACCAAGTGTGCGCAGAGCCGAGGAGAAGTATAGAGAAAGCGGGTCGCCGCGCGCAGCCTGCGGTATATACGGGGTGAGCCGGGGCTAAAACTTCTAATTACCGTCGCACCGTGGCGATCTAATGAGCAGACCCTCGGCAAAAACAAAGTTTCTTGCTAACGAGACCGATTTATTATATAACGTCCTGTTGGCTGGCAAGGCCGACGAGAGAAAGAGAGAGGGAGCTCCCGATCCTCCTCTTTTCTGTACCCCTCTGAGCACACCACACCACACCCTCGCCACTTTCTTGCCGTATACCACCAGCGTCCGATGGCATTACGTGGTCCTACGCGCAAAAAGATTGTACGACCTTTTTCAGATCGCGTGGAAGGATGGGAGTGTAAAATTGCCGCCGTTTGATGAGCTTATTTCGTTTGATATAGCACGAGTATTAGCGATCCGTATCTTTTGCTGAGCTACTGGTACATTCAAAAGATCCGACGGAAATTACGTAAAAACGCCAAGAGAGTATTTTCGTCCCTTACTAAGGTAAGTGTACCCAAGTTCGCCATCCTCAGCGTGGTTTGCTTGTAACTTCCGTCCACATAGCCATTTTCCAACGTACCTTAACTCATTTGGAAGCTTGTTTCAAAAACTACGAAATGAGCTGAAGTATGTTCGTATCTGTTGATTTGGAACCAATTTATCGCTAATTCACAAAAGAGACATTTTCTTCGCTCAGCTTCGCGGGGGTGAACCCAACTTTTCACCACACTTATGGATGCAGTCAGGTGTCGCAAGTGATTTCACGTCCCATCATTATTCTGTCAACTAGGCTGGATGAAAAGAAGGCGAGTATGTGCTATACCTATAAAGTCCGGTCTGAGCGTTAGGGAATCCAATTATTGCGATTTATAAAAAAAAACGCGATTTCTTACATCTTGCGAGGCCGAATGTGGTCGTCGGGGGTTCAAATTCGAATACTACCTGTAAAACGAAACGAGTCTCAATAGGAACTCGTTTGAATATATGTTGAGGTACAGATTGTTTTCCTCCGTAAAACTTGATTTCTTAGAGTGCTCCCTCGAGATTCTTGAGAGGTGGCAAAATTGGGTATACCTTTATTAGATTTACTTTTTAAGGTCAATTAGTCTCTGCATTTTGCTCGTAAAATCCGCGCATAACCAAAATTTTCAATTTTTGTGAAAGGATTTTGATCGTATTGAGTCAACAAATCAGATGAGCTAAGGCACAATCAAATTGGCCGAGTTTCGTTTTCAGCACTCGTCCGGAGAAAAAAGCATTTCCGCAACACGACCTAAAATATCCTATTTTGGCGCAGATACCCAAGTTTAAAAAGTTGCAAAAAATGTAGATCAATGATCTCAGAAATTGGTTTCCTAGATGCCACTTATGCCAAAACGATTCTGGGGTCGTCCAAATCACTTTGTTCCTCATATTTCAACATAACAAAGATGAAAAGAATTTGCGACTAGATTTGTGAGCACGCATCTCTGAGATCACAGGGGTGGCGAACTCGAGTAGACTCCTCTTATATGTAAATTCTTCATTGATTTACACTATCACTGCAATAGCCGACTCGAAGGAGAATGAAAACTACTGATAATTTCTCTCTCGTCAGTGGTAGACAGACCTCGACCAAATCTAATACAAGCTATAGACTCATGCCGTTACATAACAATGATTATTTTCATGTTGAACTTTGTACAACTCGAGTACACGACAACTTGAGGAGAACTAAGAGCTCTAGCTTATCGACATTCTTCATACATTCATTAAAAATAAAATGAAACAATATTTGGAAAAAGTAAAAACAGTCCTGCCTGAGTATTGGTAGGTTGCACCACTGTATAAAATTTCGCGAAAAGGTTTTGAGATGATCTCGTAATACAATTATAATCCATTTGCACTACAAACAGGATAGCTCCAAGAGCTTTTCGCTGATCACTCAAACATTTTATATAGTCGTGCATTCTACCAATACTCAGGGGGGATTGTTTCTACTTCTTCGAAATATTGTTTGGTTCTGTTCTAAATGAATTTATGATGAATATCGGTAAGATAGAGTGTTATTTCCCCTCAATAAGTATAAAAAGATTGAACGAACTCGATCTCAACAAAAAAGGCTCTTCTGAACATAATAAAATTTTGACTGCACACTTCAGCCAACGTTCGATGAAGTTCACGAGAGTTCTCAACAAGTTTAAAATTTGTCACGTTTTTCAAACTTGATCGTGATGTTTACTGCCAGAAAATGTCCTTATCGTACACTGAATCTATATTTTTTCTTGTTGGCGGTCCGCGCTCCTTATCCTAATTCCCTCCTGGAACTCGGGTTTGGGTGTTTCGCGCGTTCACCTTGACCAACTCCTGAATTCTTTACGCGCTTAGAAGCAACGTCCACCTCAGTTTTTGTAGCTCCTCATTGACTGATGATTCATCACACGAACCTAGGTGCTTTGCAAATTGCAATAGACTTGCAAGATTTAAGACCGTCCACAGGGTATCGTGTCCAGATATCGAGGGTTGATCTTTGTTGTTCCGAAAGAGAAGAGCCCATTTGGACCGAGAATGAATGGTCAAAAGATTTCGCGAGGGAAGGTCAAGGCCATGATGATTGCTGATGTTGATGGAAAAGTTCCGTAAGGATCAAAAGAAACTTGGAATTCTAATACTTGATTAGCAGAACAGCCGTAGACGAACGTACTTTCATCAAAACTCGAAGGCCTCGTCTTTGATTACATTGACTTTGATTCTTGTAAAAGATTCTCGAGTTGAATAATCCATCAAATCGAGTCTGCCCTCGGCCGCAATCGAGTCGTAACAGTTTCAGTTTATCGATTATAACTTTGTAAACAATTTTCGTTGACAACCAACGAATCAATAATCGCTTTGCGTGCATGCGAGTGGTGGATACCACTGCACTGAGAAGCTACAGACAGCGAGCTGGACATGATAATCAACCCATGAGGGATTCATCAGTTGGACAAGATGGATGTGAGAAGCACCCACACTCGAATTCTGGAGCGACAGAATGATGAGCGTGAAATATCACCAAGCAAGATAGTATACTTCGATACAAGGGTGTAGATACTGTTTCTCACACTTTGAATGAAATTTTTAGATCTGAACCCAAAGCGAGGGTTACATCATCACTAGAAGGCGGAAACCACTCTTAATTACCTATCGAACTATATTTTGTGATCTTCTATGACGGAATGAAAGACGATTATCAGTGCAACAATCTTTCATTTCCGAGCAGACAATTACAAGACGCCAAGCGTCAATTCATAATACGACTGAAAAAAGAAAAAAGTTTAGAACATATTTTGACAGTAAAACTGGACTCGACTTTGGAAAAGCTTCGCTCGTCAAATGCGGAATCGTCTCGTATTTTTCGTTCAGATTGAATTTTCGTGACCGTTAGTTCCACAGAACTCAATTCGAATGAATATCCTACGAGATTATAATTATAAATATACAACGATTCTCCTAGATGCTATGGTACGAATCCCTAATAAGTCGACCTAGAAAAACCCCGACATTATACAGCAAAAACGTAGGAATGCCTGGTTTACATATCGGCAATCATGTCGAGATAAAGAAACGGGAATGAGGCAGTCGGCAAGGCAGTTGCGATGTAATTCTCGGTATCGGCGATCAGACTTGTCTTTCTGGACAAAATCAGCGATTATCTGAAATCTCAGTCCCAATGAGCCACAGCGGGCCTGCGCTTTCAAAGAGCCGCGTCGGCTTCTGGGCTTGAGATAAAAAGGCGCAGGCCGCTCAAAAAATCGACGAATGCCGAAGATGGCGAAAAAGGGCTGAACGAAAAACTAGGCGCTGCGGCCGTGCTTTTGCAATGCAAGCTTGCGGCGTGGCGTCCAAATTAAGCGGCGAGAATTCTCTCGTTTTTACTCATTTGTGCGCGCGTAGGGATGGAAAATGAACGAAAAAAGGGCCAAGGAGGTGAGCGCGCGTCGCTAATTAGCGCCGCAGACCGGCCGAGGGCATACGTATGCGAGATGCGCTATTTGCGAGTGAAAGAGAGAGAGAGCGAGAGTCGCTCTCCGCCAACATGCATGTCCAATTAAAGCGTCGCAACTTTGCATCGCGTGCCTCCGAGCTCTTCCCCAACCCAGCCATCTCCTCACCATAGCGACTCCTGTCACTCGATCTGAAAAACCCTCCTCGGCAAGGAGTCGCACGTCGTCGTCGTCGTCGTCGTCGTCTGGTCTCCCCAATTATTACAACAAGTGCCTACTCCGTAGCCTGTCGCCATAACCCTTCTCCGCTAAATGTGCAGACTCGGTTTCCTTCATTATTTTACGAGCCTCGATTCGATGAGATTCCCATTCGTCTTCCAACACTAAAGATTCCTCAAAAGGTCTTAACGATCTTCTTGAATTCTCACGTTTTATGAATTCGACCGCACTAAATCCTTGAGTTGGATTCCCATGATTACGAGGGAGATTCTTGTTGCAACTGAGGGGATGAGCATTCGAGCTAGTATTCATAGTCGTCTATGGAGGCTCGGTCGGTAAGGGCCAAAACGCACTACGAATTTCCAATCTAGGTCACGGTATACTTTCATAGTTTCTGTACATCAAAAGGCAAGTCAATAATAATGCGAGATGGCAGACTGGCATCGATCAGATCTGACGAATTTTTCTAGGTTTTTCATTTTTCCACGGAAAATTCATTCTCTGGATCGGGAGAAAATGTGATTCTTGTAATTAAAAGGGCCTGCTCGCGTTTTAGCGAGCATTCTTATGAGCAGTTTCCAATGACACTGTTGTTGGATGAGAAGATGCGAAGCCTCACAAATCAATGATATTTTTGGATGATCCTGAACAGTCAAGTTGCAAAAACTTGCAACGATTAGAACGATCTGGAGAACATGCTGGGTTGTGAAAATGTCAGAGGAACTTGCTGGAGGGTATTTTGCCGCATGACATGTAAATTTTGGAGACTTTATGCAAAAAGCTCTAGGGTTTACATTCATATGGTAAAGATGTGCGAACCATATCTCAAGGCCCTACCACGAGCCTCTAAGCTTGGGACCTGAAGCAGGCTGAATCTGAGAAGTACCCAACCTTTGTGAACCTTGAAATCTTTAAAAAGCAGTCCCAAGCTTTCTCTCCAACCGTTGTTACTCAAGATGCGCTACTGACGAAACTATGCGATGAGGCATTAATATCTGATCCATTTTCACACTAGAATAATTAGTTCTTGTCTTATCTCTCAAGCATATTTTGCTTAAAAGACCCTGAATGATGAATGAAAACAAATAACAGTTTATCAAAACATTAATGTCTATTCTATTTTCTTTTTGATAGCCATAATAAAACATTTCAGGGTTTAGTGAGAAGAATTCAGCCCACATTTATTATATAAATTACAGATCAATATAAATTCGGAATCATCATTCAACTTGGCTTAAATTCAGAGTAAGAGAAGAGGATGAATGAATGTCTAGAAATAGCTCATCATCAATCAGAACAATACACTCCGTCCTGGATAGCGAGCTGAGTGCAGAATCGAGCGAAGCGAATCAAAGCTCGCTCCAGCTTTTTTCAATCAGAACGATTGCCCGGAGTCAGAAAGAGAATGAGAAAGGGAAGCGGGGGTGGAGAGTCGGCCGTATAAGGGTCTCGCCGCTTGCGCAGTGGACTGTTAACAGTCAGGCTAATTGCGTCGCTGCAGCGTGGCCCCAAAACGCATCCTACCCCGTATTATAGCAAGTCAGCGCGGTGCACAGTAGCGGTATAGAAGGCAGCAGCGGGGGAGGCGTAGCTCGCCTTTTTTGCGACCCAATCAAAATTCTTGAGAACCGATCGTTCGCTACTGGCGTGCGTGTGAGTGGGGCGGTCTTTTACAAGGATGCGAAGACGCAAGCCCGCTTTGCAGCGAGCTATTACCTGCGTATAGGCCTCATGCGGCCACCACATTGGCTTGCTACTGCTACTGCTTCTTAGCATGCAAAAACCCGATCGCCTTCCGCAGTAGACTGTATCGGCAGGCATCGCGACGCACTTACTCATTAGCGCTCGCACGTTCGAGTATCTGGCAAGAATCGGCTCACTTTTCTCCTCTACGCCCATCTCCTTTTTCGTTTTTCCTGTCTAATTATGCGTGTTGTGCGCAAGCTCATTTCGAAGTCAAGCAAGATTTCTTCGAATGATGAGAATTTGCAGATACCAAAATAGCTAGAGCGAAAAATTGCTAATTATGGCAAGAATCACCTCTCAACGCTCTACAAATCAAGCTGATCATGAATCAAGTATCTAGCGGGATAATATAAATCTCTATTCTTTCATTAAAATGACCTCCAAGTCGGATCTCATATCATCACCAGATTCTCCGAAACTGAAAAGACTTTATTTCGAAATTTTTGAGTAGCTTCCGGAACTCCCTGTATTTTCAATTTTTCAAATCTCTACACTTTTTTGGGAATAAAGTGTGATTCTCCCGCCACGTTATAAGGTGAGTGTACCCAACGAGCCTGTACTCAACTTGCCCCCATATGCGAATCTCGAGAACAAGCATCCTCCGACCTTCCCGCGATTTTTTTCCATATTCATTATATTAGAAATAGAGAAACTAAGTGTTTTGGACCGATCAAACAGATTTTTTGCGTTCGCTAGCTCGATATAAGTCATTTTTTGCCTTTTTCGTAATTGCGCGGCTAAGCATTCTTTTCATTCAAAGAGCTGCCACAAATGTTTGACTGGACCAATCTCAACTTTACTGGCCGCACTTGATTCCTCTATCCAAGACCTTCGAAAATTTTTTTGAGAATTTCAAAATTTGGATTTTGGCCAATTTTATGAGCAAAATACAAAGCCTACGTCGGATTTTGGGGTTGCACCTGACTTACCTTCCATAGACTTATCCCAAATACGGGCATAGTAACACCTTACTGCGCAGTCAAATTGTCATCACTACGTCGGTACATAGAATAAGCGTTTTGGGCTGCCAAAAAACTCAAAAACCGCTCTCTGTTACGGTGGTGAAAGCGCATTCTCTCCCTTTTTCTGTTTTTGACGCAACTCTTCGTGAAGAACTCCTCCAATAGGACTCACAAACTTTGAGCTCAAACAATTTTCTTTATCCGTGACGCTTTCGATTCTTCGTGGGAAGACCTTTAGAAACCATCTTTAGAGTTGCGCAATTTGACCCTGTGCTGATTTCATGGAAAGATAGCGAAAATTAGTTCACCCGCACGAGACAATGGAAGCAAGTCGGGTACACCCCCTTGAGAACTCGCAAAAAATTACCTTTCCGTAGATTTGGGATAACTTTGCTGCATTTGGTCCAAATTAAACGTACTTTAACTCATTTAGAAGGTCTTGAAACAAGCTTTAAAATGAATTAAAGTACGTTGGAAAATATTCAAGTGTGCCAAAGTTATGACCAAAATGGCTTAAAGGGGCAGGTTGTGTATACTTACCTTACGTAAATTATAGTGATTCGTATTGATCTTTATCAAGATACTTGATTTCAATCTTGCGGAAACAGTGGTGGGTAGAACTTTATTTGAGACACCTAAAATTAGCCGTGTGATGGAGAATTCAGATTGGCTTTTAGAAGTATTTGAGAGAGATTTTGTGGTATCAACTCCAGATCAAAGAGATCATTTTTACAAATCCATGATAGAACATCAGACTTAATCTTCTCGCGGTAAAGAGACGGGACGATGCGACTTGATTGAGCACAAGATTGAACTTTCAGATCCACGATCCAATCAACAACAAATTCGTAGAACTCCTATACATTTGAGAGACAAGGTCGAGTAGGTTGTTGAAGAGATGATAAAGACGGGGTCATCAGTAAATCTATAAGTTCTTGATGCTCACCAGTGCTAATGAAACTGAAAAAAATACGGTTCCATACGGTTCTGTGTTGATTATCGTAGACTCAATTATGTGACAAAAAAAGACTCATACCCATTGCCTAAGATTGATGAGATTTTGGACCAACTCAAGGAAATTCTTGGTTTTTCACTTTAGATTTGCAATCAAGATATTGGCAAATTCGGATCCGTAAAAAAAACAAAGGAAAGAATACGTTTTCTATAGGCAATGGCTTAGAGGAGTTTGAAGTCATGGCGTTTGACCTATGTAATGCCCTTGCAACGTTCGAGAGATTTATGGAAGAAGTACTGACGAAATGGATGAGTACCATTGTTCTGATTTTATTCTGATCCTGGAAGCAATGATTCGATTGTTGGAGCAACGAAGATTCACCCGTATGTTGAAATTCTTCTCAGAAATGGAACCTCCCTAAATCCTGGAACGTCGGTTGAAACTGTGATGCGTGCTGGAGCCGCCGTAAACACTTGACGAGGAGGTCAATCATTCGAGAGGGGGATATCGTTATATATGTGCACATTACGTTCGCACATTCGCAACCGATCGTGTTCTACTGATCGATCGCGGTTCCTACATAGTTCTGTTGTCTTGTTGACGTTACGATTTTAGTCTGCTCGTGCCATGGGATAGAAACGTTGTTATTCTGCACACTAATAAGGTTCTGAATTCAGTTTAATAATCATTGTAGGTGATTATTGGTCACGGGTGTTCGTAACATTATCCATCCTAAGGTGAGCACAGTCACACCATATTTAGTGGATATGGTCGCATGTGAACACACCAACTCATGCATGGTGGGCCATCAGCGCGATCACAATAACCGCAAGCTTGATCACATTAAGCGAAGTATTTCACATCGACCAGTGTAGAAGCGGACCGGGACGAGCAATTTCGATCACAATAAACGTGTGATTCTATTATCAGTGATCACATTGAGCGTGGCCTAGTGTAGTTGAATGTAATGATATGTGGAAGCAGCCAACCGAGTAACATCTCCAAATTCTCGGCCCCAATCGTACACGCCTCTCCGAAGAACTCGAGAGCCTACCAAAAATTAATCCATCAGAGTATCAGAGAAATGAACTCGGCAAAGAAATTTGCTGAACTTTCTTTTGGAACTATAGATGAGTAACCGAATGAGTAATCTTACGTATTAATACGCACACCAAAGGGATTACTGTCTGATATACTTTTCTTCACCAAACGCGGAATAAGGGGTTTGCGGTATATAGGTAAAGAAATGACTCAATTGCAGCACTTTTGAGTCTCGAGCTTGCGATACCCATCTTTACCAAAAATTTGACTCAGCTAACGAGCAATCTTGACGCGTTCCTAAAAATACCGCGCACGAGCCGCATCCCAATCGACACGACGGGTCCGAGTCGCGTTCATCGATATTGCTCCCTCTCTCGCTCTCTCTCTGTCTCTCCCTCGAGCTGTCTCTCGTCGGTAGTGAATATATCTGCGGGGTCGATCGGTCGCGGGCGGCACAGGCCGGGCACGGCCGTAACGAGGTGCAAAGTACACACGGTCCGTCGGCAAACGAGTGCAGTAGTTGCCCCGCTCTCGCACCCACACTCTCGCGCGGCTGCTCCTCCGAAACTACATGGCCCCGATCTACGTACACGTACGTGCAAGTAAACGATACTTGCCCGCTCGCTCTCGGAGAGCCTTTATACACACGAGTTCCCGTAGTAGTACGTATGGCACGGATAGGTATATAGAGAGCTCGGTGGCGGGCGCGCCGAGGGAGCCTCGAGAGCGGAGCGGCATAACGAGCGCGCGGACTTAATTAAAGGAGTCGCGGTGGTAACAAATCAGCGAGTCTCCTTTGGCCCGCTGCTGCTGTGCGCGCATCCAGCGTTTCGTTTTTTCCGCCACGGCCGGGGCAGCTCGCTTTCTCCGTTGCAGGGTGTTCAAATATATATGTGTGTGTGTATAGGTATATAGGTATTCCGCGAGGAGAGCCAAATAAGATTGACGTGTCCCCCGGTGCTTTTGTTTTTAATTAACTGGCTGCGAGAGCGAGTGCGCCAGCTCTCCCAAATTGGCAGGACGGCATTCTAATGCGCTGTGCTCGCGCGCAAAAAAGCTTCGTTATGTGCACCCCCTCTCGCGCCCAGAGTGCCTCCGCCGCTCCGCCACCGGCTCCTGCCTTTCCCTTTCTATTCCCCGATTTCCTCTGCGCTCTTCGATTTTTCTCCCTTTAGCTTTATTTGCTTCCTTTATCCATTTATCTCCCACTTTGGCTACTTCGGGGCTCACTCTTGCGCGGCGGCGACCCCCTCTCGCCGCGACTGCACCAGCAGCACGCAGCTGATGAGCATCTCTCCTCGTGCTCCCTGAGACTGGTATAAGCTGCGCGCCCTTATTCGCCTTTTTTCTCTTTGCGGCGCGCGCACTTTGCCACTTTTTCGTTACTTTAATTGGGTGGAGAAGGTAAAAAACGACAACTTCACGAGAAGATGCTGAAAAATGCCCCTTTATGGTATCCCACACGCGTCACTCCTTCATACCCTTCGCGCCTCTCTGCCGCTTTCGTTTCTCTCGATTGGAATTATTTGGATCAGAGAAGAATGATCCAGAACGATCATCATCTTGCAGGACAAAATATAAGCATAAAAAATTCATGAGCCCTGCTGTTCTTGCGAGCTGGGTAGAGGCTAGTTATTATCAACTGCAAGAAAATGAGGCCTTGATGAAATCACCACAACCAGATATAGGCCAAGAATATGTTTTGTGAACATCGTGTGCTTGCATTGACTAGCGTTTGGCAAAAACCAGAAGCAAGTCAGAACTGATTTGGTGATAAGGAGCTTTGCACTGTGCCTGAGATCCATGGTACCCAATACCCTGCTTCAATTCGATTGATCTACTTTGCTACACAGCCATAGATTCATTCCCTATCAAGATAGTGAAGGGCATAACTTCACCGTATCTGAATGAGATCAGGTTAAATGAGATTTTAATCTCCTTACCTTGCTGTTTCACGTACTCATGCCCATTCCGAAGCTTAGCAACAGACATTTTGATACACCCTCATTCCAAGATTCAGTATTGATTTCCTCGAATCGAGATCTCATTGGAGGAAAGAACCAAGGCCAAAAAAGATAATGATGACGATGGCATATCTTCAAGACGTGCAAGGGCTCAATTCCTCATTCACTCACTTACTGATTCACTCGATTTCATGGACCAGGGCTACCCCCGCCCCCTCAAGGAATCGTAGGAAGATAAAGATTAAGTTTGCAGCATTGAAGATGTCAGTTTCACGTATGAAAGTTCAATACTTACCTCGTTGTCTCCGAGATTTGGGCCCTGCTGATTATGATCATCTGAAATTCAAAATAATCACATTGAAGTATTCCGGGACGAATTTTATTCAATAAAAATTGGGGGAAAGAGGGAGGGCGAGATGTTTCATTGGATCATCAAGGCTTAGACATACATAGTATTTCCCAAAATGTTCCATGGAATTTCGCAATGAAATCAGAACAATGGTACCCATCCAGCCGTTTGTGTGGAGAAAATGGACGTCTAACAGGTAAGATTGAATGGTATTGGTCCTCATTGATATTTGTGGATCCTCAATTTTTCACCCGAAATACAGTTCATGTTCCCTTAGTTGATGATTCACGGTAAAGATAGTCCTGAATACCTCCATTACAACTATTGCCAAGAACCCATGCAAAAATGGATCCCCAGGTAATTTGCGTGGCGATTCCTACGAATAAGTATCACCACAGCTGGATTATTTGCATAAATGTACGAATTTTTGTGATAAGTTGTGAGTGACGAGATCGCCAAGGGCGATGATGAATGATTAACTACTCAGGGGATGAAAAGGATGAATGCACGATACTTCGCCTCCTTCCCAGTAACCATTTAGCTCAAATAAGTTATGAACCATGGTCAAGTATGAGATCAATTTCAAGCGTTCCCCACTAAGCGACTGCATCATCTTTTCAACCCTACTTTCAGCGACTCAGGCTGATCTTTTTCTGCATCCGCACCGCAACTACAAAATTCGAAGTGAATATAAACGACTCAAATCTGCAGCTCCTCCTAGTGATCATCGATAACCTCGTGCTACTCTGCACTTAGCATCTACTGAAGATACGAGCTCTCCCGAATTGAACGCGAGAGCACTTCGCGGCGGCATCAGAGGGTCCACAGCGCGTAACGATGATCCATTCTCGCGCGTCTCTCGCATCTCGCGCGGACAAGTATAATGCACCTCGCCGCACCGCTGCACCGCAGAGCGCGTCTCGTCGCGGGGCCGAGCTCGTGATTCATGGAAAAATCAGAGAGCGCCAGCGAGCGGGTCAGCGCGCGAAAAAGAGTCGCGGAGAGCTTGCGGTGCACTGCGAGCTTGAAAGCTGCTGGCTGCGAAGAGCTCGAAAGACGCAGAAATCGGACGATTTATGGGGGCATATCCGCAGGCAGCGGCTGTGTCGGGATTAATTAAGCGAGCGAGGGGCCGGGGGGCCATTAGCGGGCGCTCGTTCGTTTCGCGGGGCCCGCGCAGCGCATCCCGGTGTTTTATGCGCGCCAGTTATGACTCAAGCCCTGCACTCGGCCGAGCTTTCAGCGGCCCGTCCGAGAGCGAGCCCGCGCTCGGCTGTCGTTGCCTAACGAACGCACGCCGACGAAAAAAGAAAAGCCCGAGCGCAGATTTCGCCCTCGTTCGCGCCTCGCGGCCTCTCCGGTGTCACCACCGTTGGGAGTCCCGGCGCGTCGGGAGGCGCGTTTTTTCCCGCGACCCCCAGTAATCCCGACGCCTCGCACCTGCTTTTGGAAGTGAGAGTAAGAAAGAGAAGAACGCGTGACGTATTTTAAATTTTTGCAAGAAGGGTGACCAATCTG
>JAPYYZ010001704.1:0-14578 GCA_030522705.1 Eretmocerus eremicus | reverse complement strand
ATCTCGGAACAGAGAGCCTATTAGCATAAACCCTCTGGGATATCTTTATTTCTCACCGAAAAAAGATGATTCCTAAAGTCTGTCTGATGGAGATTGCAAATCCTTCAAAGAATTACAGAAGATGATGATCTATGTTCCAGATTGTGAGATAACAAAAGGAGAATGTGTGAAACACGTTTCAAAGAGGTTGGTTGATTCAACTCCGACTTCTGGTATATGAAAGTTCACCATGTTTCTCTGAGAATATTCTACGGTTTATTGTTATACTCCCAGAGTTTACACGGGCATCACGAATATAGTCAAAGAAGAAAAAATTCGAAAAAATACTCTTGGAGGTGAAGGATTCGGACAGTTGAAAGAGAAAACTATAAGAAAGCTTTCGGAGTACTACAAAAAAGCCACTAACAGGAATCAAAATGATATTGAGGTTTGTTTGCAACATCAATTCCCATATGCTTTGCCTCTTATCGCACTCCATACATGATTTGATTTTTTAGGCTATGAGAGGTGCCATCCTAGCATCGATCCACCACTGTGCTTCTACTGATGACAGACCAGAGCACTTTTATTGTCCTAAAGGACCCTCGTCTTGGTGCTTTTATCAAGCAGCTTTAGCGAATGGGAAGATTCCAGGGGCTCATGAACACAACATAAATACTCCAATCAATGCTCTGTGTATCGAGACGATTCGTCCACTATATGAGAGGCTGACTGACGCACGTCTGTTAGCGAGATGAGCGCAATTTTTGACTCAGAACGCAAATGAAAGTCTCCACAGTGTGATATGGAGTAAGTGCCCGAAAGAGGTATTTGTTTCAAAAACACGAGTGAAACTCGCAACATCGACAGCTGTCTGCGAATTCAATGTAGGTAGCATTCGAACTATAACAGAAATCATGAGGAATCTGAATTTAGAAGAAGGCTTAAAAACATTGGCAGGATTGAACAGCATGGATCAGAAAAGAATCTCATCAGCTGATTTGAACAGCACGAAAGCCCAAAAACAATCTCGTCACCTGAAGAGATTGTCCGAAAGGAAAAAAGAGGAAGCGATTCTGCAGATGGAAGGGGTATCTTTTGGTCCAGGAATGTTCTGAGCCATTGTAAATCGCATATCCGTTCATATGTGAGATGAAATATGAATCGATATGACATTGTATACAATGAAACATATGATATATGTATGATAGATGCATATATATATTTATGTACCGCTAGATAGCCATAAACATATTTATTCCCTTTATACATGTAAGCATTCCATGATTCCTATGAAAATAAGTAAAATGCAGACGTAAACCACGACTTGCGGCCATATTCGAGCGTGAATAAAGCGAAAACCGCTACTTGTCGGCATAAAAAATTGAACTACTCTTTGGGACTTGCGAATTTTGAGCTGGAGATTTTCATGGGAGTTTCTCATGCGTATGCCCACAAACGTACGAATCGGTTTTTTTATCCGATTTTTTGAGCTCCGGGGAGAAATTTTTTTTTCCAATTCTTGGAGCCGACATATGATTCCTCATGAGGAAATGTATATGTTAAAAAAATTTTCAATACGATTTTTCCCTGATGGGGTTGAAAATTTGCAGGTACCTCCCCTTGAAGAAAAAAGGATAGCGAGCTGTTCATTAATTTATAGAAAGTCAGTGAAGACTGGGGAGAAATGAAGAATATCAGTCGAAAGGTCTCGTTGACTAGAATGAAAAAACGGGGACAGGATATGCATTGGGATGTTCAGTAAGGAAGAAATCAGGAGAGGAGAAAAGTATTATCGTAATTGAGTGATGAAGAATTGGTCGAGAATGGGGTGTTTTGGGGAATTTGCGGCATCAATGCGACAATGGAAAATTAAGAAACGCAAACTGATGGATGTATTGAAATTTATATAAGGAAGATGTATGCCAAATTTGAAGTTTAAGACCATAAAAATCGGTAAAATGGTGGGCAAGTGAAGAGGTATGAATAAATCACAAAGCATAAAGTGCACAGACGGAGATAGTATTCTATAAAATCGATCGTAGGATGCTTGGATTGAGTCTGAGAGAAAGATAAAAGGTACAAATCGAAAGACCTCGTATAGTAGAATGAGAAAACGAGTTGCAAATTTTTGTTCGGATGACTATTACAGGAAAAAACTTGAAAAAATGGAAAAATCGAAAATTAATCCAAAACAATCCGAAAGCTCTCTCTTTGAGAAAGTGAAATTGAGGTTGGACCTCAACTCCACATCATGACAAAAATATGGTACAAACAGAGTTTCAAGAACACGCTTTCATTGAACAGCTTTTTCATGCAGAGAATCATGATCAACTGAGAAGTGAAAAATAATTCTGATCCCGCAGAGAATCATGACTAACTGAAAAATAAAAAATAATTTCAATACCTGACTCATGTCCTACACGTAAAGTTGGATATCAGAGAAATATCTCGGCTAACGTATGCTCAATAATTTTCATTCATACATACATTGAAATCACTGTCAACTACTGTGACTGCTTTTAACATTTCAAACGCATAAAAAAGTAAGAACCTTGGATATGGAGAGATAATGTGAACGATTAATCCTTTTCAATTTTTGTTGGAATGCCCCACACTTTTATGCGTTTGAAATGTTGAAAGCAGTCCCAGTAGTTGACAGTGATCTCAATGTATGTACGGATGAAAATTACTGAGCATATGTAAGCCGAGATATTTCTATGATATCCAACTCAATGTGTAAGACATGAGTCAGGTGTTGGAATTATTTATCACTTTTCAGTTAGTCATGATTCTCTGCAGAATTAGAATTATTTTTCACTTCTCAGATAATCATGATTCTCTGCATGAAAAAGCTGTTACTAGAAGCTTCTTCTGAAACCTCTGTTTTTTTCATATTTTCATTTCCATTTTTAGTCCTATTCAACCATGAATTATTATTCTATGAGTATGGATAGAGTACCAGTAGGATGATAATCAATCCCTAGAGAATGACAAATAGTCAAGAATTCAATATGTTAGAGAAGATTCTCATTCAGATTGTTTCATAGATTTATAATCAATCACCAGTGAAAGCATTCAATAATGATGCATAATTTCATAGTTGCCGGTCGGGCATGATTCACTATCACTCATCTGATCACGTTGCATGTGAAAATTTTCCTGAACTACAAAAGAATGACAGTGAGTTCTCTGAGTTCAATAGCTCAAACATCATAATCGGTTAATGCATACTCGCTATCTTAAACGTTTTTTTTTAAATGATTGAATGTCTTCATCTCGAATATACGGTACCACTTTCCTGTTCCACTGACTGCACTGGTTTAACCCCTCTTTAGACTCACATAAAACCAGTGCAGGATAGAGTCAGATTACATTGCACCCTACAGTGGTACACACTCTATATTCATGGTTATTGTTGTTTGGTTGTGATGCATTTAGAGAAATCGAGAATGCTCGTTGAGAGGCTGATATAAAGATCTTTTCAACCGCTTCATTATATTTCTCAAGAGCATCCGATCCAAAAATGGGAATTGGCAGCGAAATTTGCTTTGTGGTGAACATTTCAAGGCCTTGAAACGAGTTTAGAAATAAGCCAAAGTACATAGAAAAGTTTTAAGGTATGCCAAAGTTATTCCTAGAGTTTAATATGGCCTCAATGGGTTATACTTTAATCGACTCTTGAACACGGACTCCTACGGACAATGCTAAGGTTTCAAGCTGTATCTCGGAACAGAGGGCCTATGGGACTAAGCCCAAGAATGTCTTCATAACTTACCAAAACTTTTGAGTTGAATATACACTCGCGAGAGATTTGAATTGGTATTCAACTCCAAACCCTACTCTCTGGCTTTGCGAGCAACCATTGAGTTGGAATTCAGCATATATTCAGCATGTACACAGGCTCACACGTCCGTCCCCCTAACGAGCCAGATCTTCCAAATGAAATCTTCCAGATTTTTCCATTCATCTCACCTCAATCAATCTTAAAACCAAAAAATTCTTTGATGCATCTTCGTAAAATGAAACGAACTTCGGAGGTTTGCAGATTCAATTGACGGAATTCGATTCAATCTGTGGAAACCAGCATACATTATGCTGAGTTCGCACTAAAAGGTTGATCGCAAAAACCGAGAGTGGAGTTTGGAGTACCAACTCACCGTAACATGATAGCCCCTAAAGTTTGGTGAGGATCCATGACCCACATGCCTGGTACTCTAATTCCAATTCTTAAATTCACAATTGTGCACTTGGTATACCACACATTCGAATTACATTGTAACCACTCCGCATAATAAGATTTAGAGTGTAGGGTCAGTAATCCAATGTAAGCTGAAAGAGACAATTGCTATTCAGCGACAAACTTATTCTTTTTCTGAAGATGTTCCTGATACAAATCAAGCTGCACCTGAGTATCAAGAAGAATGTACGTCGCAAGGAAAATCGAATGAATGAATAATCAATTCTAATGAGAGGGAAACTAAATGCAATGAAAAAGATGTTTTTTTGAATAATTCAACTTGATTCTACGCAACATCAACTGTGAGTAATCTCCGGAGATGCATATAGTCGGGACATAATATAGATCCACGGGATCGTCACTCCAAACTATCAAGATCAATATTTTCCTACTTCAGTCCATTATTTTGGAAAGAAAATCGACCCTATTAGTGGATATCCAAGAGGATAATCTCCTCGGCAATTTCTGAATTTCTGATCTATTAAATCAATTCACTTGATTGTTTGGTCCAAATTTCTTGGCTCGCGGATAAATTGATCGTAGGAAAAATCTACCCGGGGGACAGATGGAACGTACATTCTACTTTATACTCGATTTCCTCTCAACTCTTCATCCTATAGATTATCTCGAGGATGATCTTCAAAATCATGGCGATCAACATGTTCCGCACACTATCTTCCACAAGTATCAATGTATTTGATCAGGACGCTTGATAAACTCGTTCGATTCACGATGCTCATGTAAATGCATCAAACTGTACAGTGCAATAATTCTAATACAGGCGGTCACAATGTATATGCATCAATGTAGATTCATTTTTGAATGAAATCACGCATCTCAAGATTTCGACTGTGCTATTAACACCTTATATTTTGAGAATTATGGCGCGCTAAGAGACGAAACAATTTAAAAGGTCTTCATACATTCACAAACGACTTTTGCAACGGTAGTTAGTGGAGAAAGTGTCAGCTTATGATCGAGGATTTCTTAGCGATGACAAGAATGCGAAAAATCGTGTAAGATGAGTAAATGCGCGTAGAATTCGATTTCTTGCGGCCAACTGATTGGTGGATGACCCTCTCTCCAAGTTTCGTTTTGGTCGTAATATCTCCACTTCCTCCTCCCTTCTCATTAAGAACGTGAGAGGCGGGTTTGTGCCTCACAACTTGTTGTGCTTACGCAGATAAGTGGTTTCACCGACCGGTCGGTCAGTGCGTCGGAGACTTCGGCGAGTTGACATCGTGCAGCGAGAGACTTTGTTGCAGCACTGAGATCTTGACAAGTTCTTAAAAGTTCAAAATGATGGCGGTCCATGAAAGGGGCGAAATTATCTCTGGATCACCACCAGACAAGGTCAGTTTTCTATCTCTTGATTTTTATTGATTGAGCATTCTGTAATCTAAAAGCACGAATTTTCCATATTTTGAGGATTCAAAATTATTCACGTTAGAAAATCCAGAGTCTAATGACAAATATTAATCTGGTTGGTTTCTCTTCACCTTCATAGTCTGATGAGGTGAGAATGCACGAAAATACTCGTGATGAATGAGGTCAAAAATCTAAGTTCAAGCGTTCTTGAAGATAAATTATTTTTAAAGTATGGAGGACCTTGAACATTTTTTGATGAAAGTCTAGATAGATGCATGCACCATCCAGAAATGTTGATGAGTGAATATCAGTTCCTAGTGCAAACCATCTTAGCCCCGTGAAAAATGCCGGTTCTTTTGCAGGTATAGATAAAATGGTGTTATGGGTTTGTGCTCAGAAGCTAAATTAGCAATAGACGGCCGGAATACATATCGACGGAGACATAGTTTTCGTTCCTTCACGGTATCCAAATAAATCACATGTGAGCAAAACCCGATTCGGAAGAATTAGTCATCCCATTCGTCTCCGAGTGAAAGTAAGATTAAATCGGCAATGTATCCTATTAGTTTTGAGGGAACCACAATGATAACGATGTAGAGTGGAATGTTCTGGTTCTGTTAAAGACACTTCTGAAGGAATGTGTGACGGGTTGAACATGCATGGAAAGAAGATTCGAGCCGAACTTTCCTAACTAATTAGGAGATAACTCACAATCCGAAGATAAATGGATGGAGATTATTGATGAAGTTCTCAGAATTGATCAAGAACAAATGCTCTCTTTATTCAATTCTCCATTATTCAACTACCAGCCTAGAGTGTTCGCACTTGCTCGTATGATTTTTAAACACGTTTTTTCCCTTGATCTTCCTTATGCAAATTGATTACACTTTCAAAACAGAGTGATTCAACTGCCTGATTAACGGAGGTGGCAGCTTCAAGACTTTATTTTTATTTACTTGTGAAACATTCTGACAACATCCTCCATGCTTCGGAATCAGAGTTTTCGATAGTGATATCTTCTTTGTAGTGCTCATTTTGCCGTTCATCTTTTCAGACAGCACTTGACGCCACAAAATCGGTTCTCCCCCACCGTAAAGTCCAAAGCGTCGCAAACTACTCATCCAAACTGTTGCCAGCATATATTTGTAGAGAGTAATGAAATAGTTAGAGGAGTCATCTCCACGTCGATCTTCGTGACCCGATAATCTCTTATTTTATATTCTCATTCACATCTTTGTTGACTAACGGAGTAAACTCAACAATCAAAACACAGAATAGACCTTTTTCTGTTCTCATTGCCAACATTTCATATCAAAGTAACTCTAGCGCAGAAAATTTAGAAACTCAGAAACTGTGACGAATTTTCAAATGTGAATTCAGAAAGAACGTAAGTGGATCGAAGTATCGAGAATGACCGGCCTCTTGCATCAGCTTGTTCATAGAACCAGTTTGGGGCCAGTGGTTAGCACTCGGGAAAAGCGACACGAGCCTGACTAAAAATCGAGTAAAATGCATCATTCTCGCATATTCCGATCGATACCTTGATGTTATTAATACTCGCTATGAAGGAAAGAGAAAAGGAGGAGTAAACAGTAATGATGCGATCAACGACGCATGATGAACCGGTACGCGACTACTTACACTTATATATTCAGATCGCACTTGAAGAGTTTAATCTTGATTAACAATTCAGGACATTTTTAAACCGATGAAACTGGTTCCACGATAATCCAACGAGTTACGGATCGAGGGATGGACTAATCTACAAACTCATCTTTCTTGAGAATATTATCTCCGAGAGTGAGTTGATGTCTGTTTTTTGACCTATGGAGGATCCAATAGAAGTAGCTCGAGGATTGTATTATTGCTTTATTCAAATGAAGACTCGAAATAGACAGAGTTATTCCAAAGTTCCAAACCTATTTCTTAATTTGAATGAATTTCATTACAGATGGGCCATATTTATGTATGGTCAATAACCCCAGTCAATATTTTTCCTTGTGACTTCGATGAAATACGTACATTCTCTGCATGACTTCGAAATGTGGAAATAAGACTGATGTCTAAACGTCACATCTCCCCACAATTAAATGAAGCAGTGTAAACGCATAATTCTTGTCAGTTTATGAGTTTTCTATTCATTAAGAACGACAAGTTTTCATAACATCCGGGCCTTATCATCTGATTATATATGAAAGTCGAGCGTTATTGATCAGTCTGAAATATGTACAAAAAATTACCTAAGAATCAAAATATACGTGTTAACTCAATGCGACTGCGAGATGGTATTGCACATTGATTAAAAGAAGCGAAAGATTTTAACGCGACCTTATTGCTTCACGTTTTGGACCAGAGGAAAGTAGGGTATGAAAGATGAACTAATCCATGGAAGGAATCGTGATGAGGATTCTATACCCGATGTGAGTTCGAGTGTGATTATCAGTGCAATATTATGAATAAAAGTCATCAGCAGCTCAAGGATTATTTTCTTGCAACCAACTGGTAACTTCATTTGAAACTGAGTTTTCGTAACCATATGGAGGTATGAGAATAGAATCTCAAAAATACTGGAGTATATATAGATCGATCAGAGTCTGTTGACATTTCCCAATATCGTGTATCATACAAATCTATTTCTGATATTAGGAATTCTCAGTGTAGTCATCAATGCAAGATGGTCACCGAAAAATATTTGCGCTTTCTAGTGCGTGCGGGGAGGAGTAAATAGTTGAAAGGAAGGTCGTCCATTCTCAAGAGTGAGCTGTCATATAAGAACACGCAAGTCCTGAATCTGTCAGCATTCGCTGAGTCGATCTTGATTGATAAGCTTCGAGCTACAAATAATCAAACTCTCGAGGATCCCTAATTGATACCACCAATTCATTAGCAACTGTTAAAAATGTTATCCTAAATTCACGCAACATCACAGTTGCTTACTTCTTTCCATTCGTCAATACCCTCTCTCGATAATTGATCTTTTCTGAAAGTGCTGCCTACTTTGAAGGAGAGTGAACACCGACAGAAGTATTTTTGACGATCCAATTTCGAATTTGTACAGCCAAAACTCATGAAGGGTGGAAATTACATCAAAACCGGACGAGATTCGGCTAAAAGTACATGTTTGATATTTTCACCAAAAGAAGACGATGAAGTCGGAGCTCTTGGACGTTATCTTCAGTTATTTGCCGTAAGTTGCGTATTATATAATCTTTTTCTCCTGACCATTTTTCATAAGTATGGAATCCACAAGAGACAATTACGGGCTGAGGATTAAATTATCATCAGTGGTGCATTAGAGATAAAGTTTTCAAATATCACCACGGAATGAATGCACAATTTCAAAAATCGTAGTGAATATTTTATGCACTCTTTCATCTATTATTTCAATGTTGAGATTGAAGATCGCTGAAGCAGTTTCTGGCAGAATTATATAATGAAAATATCCACAATCGCGTAGAAAGATTCGGAACCATGACGGATTAGACGGTAATGCGATCATCAAGCGCTTGTCAAATTCATAACTAATTCATTTCAGAAATACGAGGTCAATCTCTTGCACATTGAATCACGAAGCAGTCTGCGACAACCCAATGGATATGAATTCATGGTTGAATGTGCTCCTGGTGGTAACATGGGAGCTGTAGTTGAGGCTCTTCAGAGTCAGTGTGGATATTTCTCCATTATTTCCAGGTAAGTTGGAAAACGTTTTTATTTCGACTTTTCAGCATCAATTTCAAGAACAAATCTTATTCATGGCCGGAGCATTCATTCATCCCTCGCGAGTCACCAGCCCATCCATAACTGAAGAAACTTATTTCAAACTGCAGAATGGAATTTTATTCATCCAACTACCAGGTTTTTCTTACAATTTTGAATTTGTTCCCTACAGGAATTATCGAGACAACTTGGGAACGGTACCTTGGTTTCCTCGTAGAATCCGAGATCTCGACAAGTTTGCCAACCAGATTCTTTCATATGGGTCAGAGCTCGACGCGGATCATCCAGGCTTCACCGATCCAGCTTACCGTGCGCGGCGAAAGTACTTTGCTGACATCGCTTACAACTACAAACAGTAAGAATTGAGCAATTATCTTCTGTAACTCAACACAGTCACGGACCAATTAGATTGCCTTGGCTCTGATACACTTCTGAAGGTCTGATCTGCGATTGTCATGACGCTATCGTTCGGATTGATTACAGTGGACAGCCGATTCCGCACGTGGAGTACACCGAAGAGGAAATCAAAACTTGGGGAGTAGTTTTTCGAAAGCTGACCGAATTATATCCAAAATTTGCTTGCAAAGAACACAATCATGTGTTTCCATTGCTCATCGAGAACTGTGGCTATCGAGAAGATAATATTCCACAACTGGAGGACATCTCGAATTTCTTGAAAGGTACACTACACACGCTATTGGCTATTTTTACATGATACCTACTCTCTGCTATTTTATCTATATGCTTGCATGATTAAAATCCAACTCGCAATATTCAGTAGGCCAAATGCACATGCTTGGTGATATTGAGATGAATGCTAATCTCAGACTGAAAATATCCAAGTACTTGTGATACACGAGAGAAAACTTCTCGCAATATTTGCATGATACTTGAGAGAGTCTGTGAAATATGAATCGAGAGATACGCTACCAGTGGAGTAATTCAAAGAGATCAACTTTTGCTCCAAATTCGTGCAATATATTCTATGTCTAGAGACAGATATACGCGTACATCATCTTGATCAGCCGTGAACACCAAATAAAGAGAATAACTTATTGGTCATCGACTTATTTTATGGAATAATGATTCAGATAAATACGTATCACCCAAAATGACATTAAAATTTGATTTCATCGTAACATTCACCTCCTTACAGAGTGATGAGAAAATGATCACTTTGTTTTGAATCACGAAAACAGCCTGCGAATTCGAATCTACAAACAAGTGTTTCCATCCGATCACAATTTACTGTATATCGTGAAAAATTTATCGCGTCAACGGTGATTATACTCTTGCTAGTTCTACATTTCACGGGCATTAATGATTGACAAATCGTTTGGTTCTCTCAATCGAAAACAATTATATTATCGATATCTTTGATTTTTCACTTCTTGGGAGGTAAGTGCATTTCTCAACTTTTGATGAGTCGATTGACGAATCAAAGATTGTTTTGTATTATGTCATCGAAACTTCGTCCCATTAATATCTTGCTCTGATTGAGAAATCTCTGGCCAACACTCGCATAGCGTAGAATAAACACAGTAATCAGCAGCAAATGGAATGAAAAGAATCTTTGACAAGCTTGTGGACAAGTTGGAGTGAGGTCTCGAGAAAGTTGAACTTATGATTTCAAAGTATAGAATTATGAGAAAACAGGTGCACCGTTATCTACATATTTATCTTGTATCGTGGAATGGCTTGCATTTTATTCATAGCTCGTGCAGTAATTGATGAGCTCTTCTCTAATTTTGCGTAATAAGATTTGATCACTAATTGAAGAAATGAAGTACGAGCTCAATCCTTGGTGAATTCTGTTTTTTGAATGGCCCTCATTATCAGAGCCTTCATAAGCTGATTTGAAAAAATTTCAAATGTCTACTTTCGTCAGATCAACATCCTTGCCCTTTATTTTTTGGTGTGGTTCTCATATTTCACATTCTGAGTATAAAATTGCATGTTGTAAGATGGATTCATAACATAATTTTCCAATGGAAAAAACATCTCTCGTTACGTGAATAGAAATAGACGTACGTTTTTCGTTCATTAAATTTTATTTTAGCCACAATCTTCTACATCATTCATTGAAATCTCGAACGCTTCTCCGAGCTAGCACTACTCGGTCTCAACAGTCCACTTAGAAATCGCCGCCGAAATTTTCGTGGAATTCCTCGGGAAAAGTCCAAAAATTCCACGTATCATTTTTGGACATTTTCAATAGGATTCCACGGGGAGCCCACGAGGAGTTCCACGGGAAATTTCACGTGAAATTTCCACGTGGACTTTTGAGGCCGGGTAGTCTTATCGATACCATTTCGTCTCAAACAACCCCTTGTTAGCCCACATGCGAAATTCGAGTCTACAGAGACGCTCATAAAACGTCCAAGCATGTGCAGACCCATAGCTATAGCTCATAATTCAAGACTCCTCCTAAACAATGCAGATTGCACGGGCTTCTCGCTGCGCCCGGTAGCCGGTCTGCTGTCGTCGCGCGACTTCCTCGCGGGTCTGGCTTTCAGGGTGTTCCACAGCACGCAGTACATAAGGCACGGCAGCAGGCCGCTTTACACGCCCGAGCCGGACATCTGCCACGAGGTGCTCGGACACGTACCGCTCTTCGCCGACCCGGCTTTCGCTCAGTTCTCGCAGGTCATCGGGCTCGCCTCCCTCGGAGCCCCGGACGAGTACATCGAGAAGCTCGCCACGGTTAGTCTATACCTGATACTCTGCCCTACACGTGGTTCTGACCGAATGACTCTTTTGAGTGTATTGAACCGATGATTTCTTTCCTTGAGATCAAGCTTCAAGATTCCACAACCTTGTCAGTCTTCCGACTGAGAAAACTTACGTGGGAATTCGGACGAGATTCTGGGTCCAGAATCTTCAATAATTCACTCGTACCGATAGTTCCAGATGGGAATTTATAGGAATGTTTAGTTCTGAAGCCGTGATGATATCGATATTCCCTCCTTCAGCTAATATTTCCATTGTAGTGATAACTTGAATCTGTTCTGAGCCTTGCGAAATAAGAGCTGTGCATTTCACGCGGACTTTCAGATCATTTTACAAAATATAAAATCAAGTGCAACTTTTTTTCGCGACGAAGAATCTGTGGAAAAATTTTCATCCAGAAACTGGCTTCTGAAGGTGCAGATTCAGCCTTGTCGGACTTTTGAATCAGATTGCTCAAAATTGCAAAGAACCATGTTATTGAAAACGAGCTGCACCAATTGGAAAGGTTTTCTCCCTAACTAGACCATGTCTTTTTCGCACACTAATTTTGGAACTGATCCGCTTCAAACAAATAACGATTGGAGTGAAAAATTCTTGAAGCAAATGTGCTTTCCGCTGAATTTCTAAAACACTTCTATGATATTTCTTCAGGTAAAGAGCTCATTATTCTCAAAAATGTTGACTATTTTCGTAGATTTCACTTTTTTTGAGGAATCGATTGATTTCCAACAAAATAATTCAAATAAGTGGTTAGAAATTATTTGAGTAGTTGAACGGAAAATGCAACCACTGGTTGAATGAGGAAATCAACCAATAATGATCAAATTCGGCCTCAAAATATTGTTTTGCCCAAAATTTTTTGCAGTCCTCATTTGGGTTCAGAAGGGG
Source organism: Eretmocerus eremicus (assembly GCA_030522705.1). NCBI lineage: Eukaryota > Metazoa > Arthropoda > Insecta > Hymenoptera > Aphelinidae > Eretmocerus > Eretmocerus eremicus. Next base: position 1,656 of record JAPYYZ010001704.1, on the reverse strand, counting down.
ATACTACAATTTGTCATCACTTCAGGGGCTTCTTGATTTCCGAAGTGCTTGTACCTCTGTATCTCTTGAAAAAAAAAAAAAAAAAAAAACAGAACTTTCTCGAGTCCTCCCACATTTTTGCAAAAATTAGAGGAACATCATTCCAATTTTGGATTCTCTTAAAAAGGAACGTGCGTTCGATTTATCCATTATGTTATGGAGTGCTAAGAGGGAGTATTATTTTAACAGTAATGCCAAGAGTGATGCAGTAGTTTGACTTTATTGGGATAACCATCATGTAGTGAGTTAAACTAACTTCGAAATCTTAACTCAAAGAAATCCTCTAAATTGAAAAATAAATCCCCTTCTAGCTTGTCCATAGCTTGATGTTTGTGCGAGCTATAGAATAGAAAGCTACAGATTTCGAGAGCGTCAGCATTTTTTCTCTCAGAGAGTCGAACATTTTGATTTGTTATTTAGATGATGACCAAATTTTTTCTTAATTCTCCCTTACAGTGTTTCTGGTTCACTGTCGAGTTCGGTCTGTGCCGACAAAATGGTGAATTGAAAGCCTACGGTGCAGGTCTGTTATCATCGTTTGGTGAGCTCGAATACAGTTTGAGTGGTAAACCGGAACTCCGAGCGTTCGATCCTGCAATAACGGCACTCCAAAAATACCCAATCACCGAATATCAGCCCGTTTATTTTGTCGCTGAGGACTTCGAGGATGCAAAAGAAAAGATGATGTAAGTATGAGAATTGATCCGCGCAGAGTGCGTATTCTGACCAGGATATCATTACGTAATCACATGCGTAATCGTGTTTACTTTGATTTGAGCGCCGTTCCACCAGGTATGACTTCTAGATTACGTAAATTACGCTCACGGGAGATGCAGGTTCATACGAATGATATCTTGTACACGCTAATCTTCAGATTCTCAATGAAAAAGAAAAAAATGTTTCCCCAAAGCTACGCCTTTAAATTTTCCATAATTCAGATAAATGTTTGATTGAGTGAGCAATCATGTCGAGAGGCGCTGTTTTACAGGACGTAACTCCGGATTTTTATCAGACTTTCATTCTCTACTCATTACATTTAAAAGCTCGAAATGTAATAGCTTGTTCCGTGCTCATTTTTTCGCCTTGAACTCCGTTTCCTCTTCTCACCTGTGGATATTCATGTGATGGGGATCTACTCATTCGAAGACTCGGCAACACTTGACACTCATTTCATCAGAAATATTTGGGAGAACACTCTTATGTTTTCTCCTTTCATGCATAATGCGGAATAAGGAGCATTAAATTGAGAAATCTGCCAAGATTTTTTATGTAGAGTTCCTTGAAATATATTCCCTTCCACCCGAGAGAAACTACCATACTCCCAAATGTATTGACAATACAGTTTGTGAGACAAAAACATTTTTGACTCAGTCAAGAAAATTATTCAAGGAAAATTTCTCATTTCGGTTGTAACTTCGGCCTCTGCGTCACAGCGTGAGTGTAATTTCTGAGTCAGATGACATCATTTTCAGAAAAATTCCTCTCGTCAAGTTTCAACATTACTCCATTCCATATTTCATACAGGCAAACCCCGGTATTCGCGACCCCGGTATTCGCGAACCCCGCTTATTCGCGGTTGGCCAATTGTGGACACGACCCGGTATTCGCGGGATCTAG
>JAPYYZ010001703.1:0-18851 GCA_030522705.1 Eretmocerus eremicus | reverse complement strand
AGTTGTCGGAGTTTTTTGGAGGGGAGGGCAGCCCGCGAACTAGATGCAATTTCCTCGAAAGCGATGAGCTGCCCACTCTGTCTCCTCGTATCAATTATCTCGACGGCAACCCAACAGCCAGATCTGATTTTCTTTGTCCTGGCTCGTCTGGGTATGTCGTTCGACGAGATGGCATTCAATGAGCATTATAGGTAGCTGAGTTGCTCTTTTTCGCCCATGTGGGTTTGAAATTTCTTGGAGCTGATTCGAGAGCTAATTGGCTTGGTTCCTTGAAAACCCGTGTCTGCATAAAAATTGCGAAAAATTGTCTATCTTTGAGAGGAATGCACCAATGTCCTTTGGCACATTGTCTCAGTTTCGTGGTAAAATGTTTTGATGAGCACATGCTGTGATATCGATTCTTGCCACCTGCATGCGTGCTCAAATTTAGATGCAGGAGCTGCAAGTGGAGCTCGCTTTCAGTTTCCATCTCTTTATCAAAATCATCAAGATGTTTGTTTTGATTTATATGCAGCTAGTGACTTTGAAAAAAACTTTTGGAATTCTGATTGGAGTGCCTGTTGCGACATACTGTATTGAAGAGTTAGCTCGTTTACAACATCCCACCATCATTGGTCACGATAATCTAGTATTGAACATTTTCATTGGCAATTAGTCCAAGAAAGTGACTATTCTTCACAAAATAGATCTGATGAATCAATTTCAATTTTCGCTCTTCAGTTCACAGCAACAAGAGAAGTAGAGATGTTCAATCAAGGAGTCAAGAATCAATTACCTCACTCGATGAAAAGATCAAAATGTATCAGAGTATTTTGGATCTAGAGGCTGAACTTGGCACTTCCATTGTTCAGAAAAATGGCCAAAGAAAACTTGGTCCACCTCTTGGATGGGTTGGACCGCCACCAGGTCCTGGGTGTGAAATTTTTGTTGGAAAATTGCCAAGGAATATTTATGAAGATGTTATCTATCCTCTCTTCAGTAGAGTCGGAAAAATCTATGAAGTGCGCCTAATGATGAATTTTTCTGGACTAAACAGAGGATTCTGTTTCATTATGTATGAAAACCAAGAAGCTGCAAACAGAGCTGTGATGGAACTGAATAATTATGAAATTCGCCCCAATTGGTTTATTGGAGTAGTGATAAGTGTTAATAATTGCAGATTGCACATTACAGATCTGCCTCAGTCAATTACTGCCCAAAAGTTGGTTGAGGTATGTCGTCATGATTCGAATTTTCATCTTGCTGTGATTGAATTATTGTATGAATATACCATCTTACAGACTCTTAATTTTACAGAGAATTTGGCATGTATGTGATGATATTGACAAAATCCACGTATACACAAACATTCACAACTCAACCAAACATGCACTAATAGCATTCAATACTCATCGCAGTGCAGCTATGGCCCGTCGCCTGCTACTGCCAGAACGCAGTAAGTTTTTTGATAGAAACGAAGTGAAGATTGAATGGGCATATCCAAAAATGTATATCAATAATGTGGTGAGTCACCATCAAGATACTATTCATTCTTTTTTCAAAAAATCAAAACGCTTCATTGAATTTACTTTAAGATCCAAGCAATTGAAAAGTGACCTTTTTTTCTTTCTATCTCTCTATTTTTTAACGCTATCAATTTGAAATATTCATGTCCCAATTATATTAAACCTTGCCAAGATTGCTTTTCGTCAGCAATTCAATTGTTCATCTTTATTCTGTTGATATAAATTCCTTCATACCCAAAAAGTGTGAACTTCAATCAAAGAATCTCTCAACAACTGAAGTTGTTAGGTTTTTGATATTCCCATGAAACGTAAACGATCCAATTCATATGTGAATATTGTTTCATATTGAAAATTATCTTGTGTAATGAAATACCTTACCGCTATGTAGAAACGAATCTCAGTTAAAAATGTCATTAACATTCCCAATCTAGCAAAGAAGAATGGAGTATGCATCCGTTTTATAGTGATTTTCATGGCTAGAATCTACGTTATTCAGTTACACGAGCGAAAAAATAATGAGCCGCGTGTCGTAGTCTCTCTAAAATGGAACGTGGGTACTTTCGCTGAGCGATAGGCTTTTCACCTGTCTTCAGCGCGCTTCATGCGCGTATACGCTTGCTACTCCGTACAAGTTGTTACAACGATAGGACGAAACGCGTCGTAGTGACCTTGTAATTAATTTTTCACGTATTTCCTCGCACTTAAAATTTTGCACAAAGATCCACGATGAGCAGAGAGGAAGCTGATGCTTCATTGCTCGCTATCTCGAACATTTCATAAGACTGGAATATCGTTCACTGGAATATCGTTCATGAATCACGCGAGTGAATACTGTTCTGGGCAATTTAGGTAGTTTTAGGATTAGGAAAAAATTCACAATTATGAGTCCGTCAGTTGTCCGCCATATTTTTTCCGATTTGTTTCAATTATATTTTCTAATTCCGAAATTTCAAAAAAACTCTAACTTCTGTAACATATGAAGAAAATTGATGAAGGGCAAAAACTCAACCTGTTTGTTTTCTGATGATTGGTGCTCGTATTTTTCGCGCTCTACTTATAGTAGTGAAAAAAATTCAACTTAAAATCAAATTGAATTGCAATAGTCAGTTATTGGAAACTGAAGACCCCGCGCAATTTTCAATTTATTGCCGTAACAGAACATAGAAGACGTCAAGCAACCACTATTCATACGACTCACCTGTTTTTTATCGCTCACACAGAGTTTATCAATGAGAAATTGATTGAATTTCAGCAATGTACAATATCTCGCTTATAGAACATCGCTGAAACTTTGACACTGCTCAATGCCGTCGTTGCGCCTGTTGCACGGCAAACGTTTGTACTCGCGCGCGGCAAAATTGTCCACCACCCGGCGACACGAGGGAAACCGGCTTGACCGACACCGACTAGCGATGCTCACCACAAATTCGCTTTCGCGCACTCGCAGTCTGCTCGCCGGATCAGCTGATGCTCAAACTTGGCAGTGTCAGTTGTAAACCAGTGTTTGCGTCGGTGCGTGCGATCTTTCTTTCGTTTCCGCAAATTTGAATTTTTCAACGCGAAAAGTGTACACAGCAGCCACGATGGCCGACAAAAGCAACGAGTACTGCGACTACAGGAGCCCCTTGGCCACGCGGTACGCCTCGAAGGAGATGCGATACAACTTCAGCGAGCAGAACAAATTCAGCACGTGGCGCAAACTGTGGATCTACCTCGCCAAGGCCGAGATGGTTCGTCTACCTTGCCTTCCTCAAAATTTCCGATCTCGTTTTCCTCGTACCCATCTCGACGACTTTTCATGAATTCTAGATGACACCTCCGTTAACCAAAATCGTGATGTCGGGTAAATAGCGTACGGTTCGAACGACTGCCAGATGAATTCGCTCTATTTTCCTCTAATTCTGAGACTAGCATTGCAAGGTTGAACACTGAATGTTTATCTAATAACGAGGCGACAAGGCAATGATTGTTACGTGACCCCCCGCAAGAGAGTTTACGAAATCTCTCGCTGCGAGCGAGTTTGCTTAATCATCTTGTTTGCTCGAGTCGTGATATCGTGTGCGATGCGATCCTTGTACTCCACATCTGACACTGCGCTGCGCTCGTGCCTAAACCGATGCATACTTCATTCTCCTGCAACTGATCTTTGTGGAACTCGAAACGCTCACACTAAAATCTATCAAAGTTAGCAACAGTAGCTTGGGTTTGAAAAATATTTTCAGATTGATGCGTCATGAGTATAAAATTTCATTTCAAAATTGATTGTAAAGAACATACACCATCAAAGCCTACACACAGAGCAAGTAATTTCATATTGACATATTTTCCAAAAGTACCAAGAATCCGCTTATCGCGATGACAATGGTGAAATTGTCGTCGAGTCAACTAGGATTATGGGCTCTAGAAAACGAACTTGCGGCGAAAATAGTTTCAACCGCCCATTTGTAAGACAGCCGTACAGGAAATACACGCAGAGTACGCCCAAAAAGCCAACACAACATGTCTTGAGAAATTTGACACAGAACGTGAAAAATTCCTACGACGATGAGAAATTTTCCGCACCAGACTATCGCACGCCCACTCTAGAGCACAGTAACAGATACTTGAACGATTCACTCGTGGGTAGCGATAGTTACCTTGAATATTCTTCAAGATCAGATCTATCGTTGTCAGAATTTTCAAGAAGCTCCGATGGTGAAGAATTTCGTAGCGGTAGTTTTCTGAATGACAATTTGTCGTGCTACAACGTGCCGCAATCACCGACGTATTTGAGTCCATCCAACTGTTCTGTGGTACATTATCCATGGATGGCTCCGGTCCAGATGAGGCCCAAGCCCATGTTGCATATGACTTTCCCTTGGAGCTCTATGAACAACGCGAACAAGATTGATAACGTCGCATTTCTACAGTTGCACCATCCAGAAAAATTTTACGCATTTATAAATAACAATTGCATGAACTATTCAGCGAATACCCTTACGCCTAGACCCATACTCAATCGGGAGAATTTGATGATGACATGAAAAGATGGATGGTATCTCGAGACGTTTTACAAAGTGTCTTTTTTTCTGAGTGCCATCATCACGCAGTCATAATCATTTTTCTTTTTTTTCTCAAAATATCTAGAGTTTTCTACATGAGATGTTTTACTTGAAAACCATCCTAATGATGTTAATTTCAATTTATATATCGATAATCATGATCAGTATAGACAATTTTTATATGCTAGATTTAAGTTGATCAAAAATCTCTACAATTTATTATCAATAATTGATTAAGATCGAGATTTTACAAATTTCGATAAGTTTGCATGTGTTACACTTCGAGTGTATTTTGATCATTATTGCAATGTGATTTTTCAAAAAATCAAAGAGTATCCATTGATAATGTCTTAACGTACCAGTGAACGTTACGTCCTTGTCTTGTTTTATGTTTAGAAAATGATATTATTTCGTATTTTTTCGTACCAACAAATAATTGTGTGCTCAAGTTTTATAATAGCTTTCTTATGAGAAGAATATTAATGCATGCTTTTGGAAATATCCAATCGAATTTTTACTTAATCTAAAAAATGATTTGCAGTCAACGAACTTGCATTCTTTCTTGGTGTAGAATTTCACAATGATTGTAAAAAAAATCCAATCATTCTTTTGTCATTGATAATTTTAGTTTTTCTCATTTCGTTCTAATAAAATTTTTTTATCTAATTCTAGACCTTATTTATCATTTATTTCTTTATTCTCTTAGGACCAAATTATTTTGATTGGAAGAAGTAATCGTTAACTTCCAGAAAATCAAATTGAATAAAATTTGATTATTTTTGCTTACTCTAAAAACACAATACCCGTGAGCACTTGGTTTTTTGCGTCTTGATTCGAGCGAGGATTTGAGCGACTGATGATCAAGTCATTGTTCGGTTTGGAAGACCGTCATAGATCCCCCTTTTTGGAACTCTTTCGAGTACAATCTTATTGAAATAAAACTAACGTTTCTGAGTTGGATGTATTAAACTAACAACTGGAGGGTCAACCTTGCGGATCACGGATTTGGCCAAAACTCTGGGAATCATCTTGTTTCGATGAGAAATGAAGATATCCCAGAGGGTTTATGCTAATAAGCCCTCTGTCTCGAGATACAGCTATATATGTGACTTTTTAATGAGGGCCTACATGGGCAATGCTAGTGCCCATGGCTGTATCTCGGAACAGAAGGCATATCAGAGTAAACCCTCTGGAATATCTTCATTTCTCACCGAAACAAGATGATCCCCAGAATTTTGGCCAAATCCGTGATCCGCGAGGTTGACATTCTACTTGTAAGATAACTAATTTCTCAATAGGAGCTCCGATGAATCTCCTCGAGTTATTGTTGTTGATAGTGGTATGTAGTATCCGAGCGACCAAGAAACGTTTCAAATGAAGAAATGTGTTTGCTTGGATTTGAATCGATCATTACGTAGATTTGGAACTTTCTCGTCACGACGATGCGTAATTTTTGAAGATATATGAGGAGAAACAGCTCGAGTAACTTCGATTCTAACATTCAATGGTTATTAGAGATAGCCGAGTGACAGATGGCTATCTTACCAACGTGGTCAATTCGGAAACTGGAGCGTGAGCTTGGGATATTGAGAAGTAATTTTGACAGTTTTCATCAGGCAATAATATACAAGCTCAATCCACCGTTTGTTTTGTATTATTATAATACAAGATATCTCTGAATCCTGGCAACGGCGTTATCACGTCGCAAATCTTCAGAATTTCAAGAATTTCCCCTAATTTTGATGAGCTTAATAATATTCTTGAAAAATGTATACATAGACTTTCCAGCCAAATCTGAATATTTCCGAATATTTTTTGAATCATGATTATAATCAGCGTGTTATACTTATCGATCTAAGCCTTCAAGACTTCCATTCAATTCGCATCTACTGATTGAGACAGTTTTGCACGATTATCCTAAGTAGTATTAGTGACCAATCGAGATTATTATGAGTTTTTTTTATGGTTTTTGGAGCGCTCATTGCAAGTTGACGATCGAAAGCAAAAATTGCTTCCGATACTTTTCGTCGATACCAGTGTAGTGAGAGATGAGACTTTTGGTCCAGTTATCATTCAGCATTTGGAAATAAGGTGTGAATTTTTTTGTTGATCGCGCGGTCCATCTTCATTCCACATCACCGGTCTTGTTCGGTTTCGTGCCAAAAAATTGACGTCAGAATTGGACCAATTTATGGTGTTCATACGCATTTCAACAGCTGTTGGATTCTTGATGATAAAATGACCTAAAACGGAGCAATGTTGCTTCTCAAATTTGTTTATTTCAGTACCGAGAGAAGCTAAGCGTAATTGATCAAGTAACTCGATAGATCCTCGTTCTCTCCGCAATCTAGGATCTGGGAATTTCACACGAGCTCTAGAAAGGGTCAGAGCCACGGCATTCCTCGAGTCGCGCACGTTTTGCACCGCCTGCACGATATAGCACATGGATTCTCGTCCTCCTCCGACAGACTTTGCGCTCGGTCATTACATCTTGGATGAAGGATAATCGTGAGAATCCAAAGATTGGGCAACTCGCAGTGACAAAAAGAACAAAGCGCGTCGGCTTTAGCGGCGAACAATGCTCGCTTACGGGCTCGCAAGGACGCAAAAATTCTGGCTCACCGACGAGAAATCGAGGAGGGACTACGATGCCGACGCGTATACTTAGACGTGGATAAAGGAAGGAGGAAAGAGGACACGACGCGGCTGAGTCACGGCAGCTTCCGCTGGCACAGCCGCGCAGCGAGTCGAGGTCTAGGTAGGGCAGGGCCTCGTATTCTCGTTCTCGGACCACTCGGACTCGCTTGTCCGCAAAGATACCTTGCATACGACGATGAGACCTCCTGTGGGTGTACTTCGCATTGTGTGCCTTGTGTTTGAGCTGATTTGGCTCAGCAATTGACTTTGTTTCCTCGTATGGTTTTCAAGCGACTGAAATCGAGCTTTCGTTCTTCCATTTGGAGCGTTTGTGTTATTTATAATTAATGGCGTTGAACCAGCTTATACATCATTTTAGGGAATGTAAGAAGTCACCGAATGATATGGAAATCTTCAAGAATTCACTTATTGTTAGCCCTATCAGCACGTCAGTGAGATTTAATTCGATAGACTTTGACAAAAAATTGATGCCTTATCGACACAAGAATATTTTTGCTGAAATAAAATCCATTGTATTTGTTTGAATATTGAGTTCAATCTCGATCGATTGTTATGATTCTACTCCATTGATATACAGAGGAATAATTTTAAAAAATTCAGATCAAGGGAGATTTGATTGATGTTGAGTTATGCAAGTTGTATTTTTCCCAGATGCTCGTTGTTCCAGCGTAAACACATATTCCATTTTGACAACAACAAAATGTCCTAACATTGGAAGTGATCAAACTTTATAGACGTATTTACCACCTGGTCACTGAAATCTCCGCACAAACCGCGAGATGAGATCATACTTTCGTCTCTGTATCGCACGAAGAAAAGTTGCAATCGAGTAGGATATTATTATAAATGTATATCATTAATGAGAATCATTTCTTTCCCTTTTTTTTCATCTCAAGAGAGGCAGTACAGAGCTTCCGTAGATAAATATTTTTCTCGAAACCAATAGTGGTTTCTTTGTGCTTTCTTGGTGTTTTCTCATTACACGGTAGAAATTGAAAAGTTCAATACATATATAGATATTTTTCGAGACTGTCGGTACTCACTTATCACATGATCAAAATTATGTGAGCTACGCTAAACACTACTTCTAGAAAGAATCTGAATGTTCCTCGAAAGATCTTATATGTATCCCTCGAAAATTGGTTCAAATGTTTCAGGAAATTATTGAAAATCAAGCTTCCACTTGATTGATCATCTTTTCTGGCGCAAGCGGACATAATTTTTATATTTGAATAAATCAATAGCCGTACAGGAAAATAAGGATTATATCTAATATGAATAGAAGGGCCGTCGCAAATGAGAGCACGGACACAATCAATATTTTCATAGCTGAATCTTGACCACCATCTGTATTGAGCATCGTAAATGCGTTCCGCAGAAAAAATATCGTCCCAAATAACCCGAACAAAAACATCTGTGGGTGAGAATTGTGTCCATATAATTTCAATGAGGTGCAAGTCAGGAGTGACGAGAAAAATAAAAGAAACATTGCGAAACAGACGTGAATAACGATCAAGTTCTAACAATCATCATTATACATTTGACAAAAGTGGAGAATCTCATTTATTTTAATCGAGGCGCGATGTTTTCTGCCCATTTGGCGGAAAATATCGTATCCCTACATATAATTTTTTTTTTAATGGCACGATCGCGATCAATACTCGATCAGAAACTCGAAATAACTCACCGGAGTGTCGGGAATCGGATCATTGCCACACTGACTTATGATATCAACGAAAGTCAACAGAGTGTAGGCCCCGAAAACAGCAAAAATCGTAGTAAAATCATCTCTGCTCAAATCTTGGTTCTCAGAGAAAATATTCCATGTGAGCCCAAATGCAGTGGACACGAACAGCTGGTAGGGGTTCAGATGATTTGTTGAGAAACTGATGGTTGTGATCTATCATAATCAAATGAAATTACAAACTGAAATATTCTTATGGGCTTCGCGCAAGGTACTTTCACGTTTTCACAAACTTGCATTTGCCTCGCATACATCGGACCAATCATTTTCTCCAAATCACTCTCTTCCGATTCTTGCTCCAAATCAGCGCCGAAGATGTTGTGAGGTTAATAATTTTGTCAACAATTCTTTATGGCGTTGCACGAGTCAGTATTCTGTTTTGCTATAATAACCGTCTGCTAGATTATCGATTATCGTATTATGTCGTCGTCTCGTGTGGGTAAACTTGAAGAATTTTCCTGAAAAGATTCCATACTTTGGTTGCTAATATCACGACTACATTTTACAGCTCACAAAGTGAATTGCAAATCAATTGATTATCGCTGGAATGGTTTTTATTGAATATTTCCAAGTACAAAAACGGTGTAATAAGATTTCCAAATATGAGAACGCTCATTACAGGAATATAAACATTTTATACTCATCAAAATGGGCATGATTTGCCCAGAAATTCATAATTTCGTTTGTACATACATGTATAATTTATACATATGGATTCATACTCCAAGAGGCACTTGCAGCAAAAGCTTGCACTAACTATCGTACGCAAAATTAATTTCTCAAGGGGTAATATCACTTCGAACTCTTAGAAAGTAATTTTCGTTCTGATTCTTCTTGTGTCAAGTAGGGAAAGATCTGAAAGTCCTATTTTATAATACTGATTGCATATATCTTTGAGCGAAAAAGTTATTCTTGGGCTGGTGTGCTCCGACTTCAATGTATGGCAGTGACATGAAATATGTTAGGATAATTAAGAAGAAACTTGGATAAATTTGAATGTCATTAGGATCCTCCTAGCTGTACCGATTACTTTCTCTAGTCTCAAGCAAATGTAGATTAAGAAATTCTCTCTCCATTTACACCACATTCTTTATCGTACTACGTAGGAAAAATTGGAAAAATTGCTCAGCCAGGGACTGACGGTCATTATACCCCATAATTCTCATTTTCAATTTAGAAACTCCAAAAAAATATCAGTCATACAATGATCACATCAAATTATACCCGTACAGGTATAATTTCAAGAAGAACTGCGTTGAAAGTCTCTACATCCGAATTTACGCAATTTCACAGAATATAATTCTCGAGGGATTCGTAAATAGGTAAAATATCGGAAAAACATTTGTACACTTTTAACGGACGGTCGTCAAATATAAATAGAGCGAACTCGATTTTTTGAAAAATTCAAAGTGGTATTACCCCTTCAAAAGGAGAGGAGATGGATTTAAACTACAATAATATATTCTCAACGTTGTTTCAAATAACAACGAATACATTCGCTCGCTCGGACGGATCGATTGACAGATCAATCATGGACGGAATAAAGTTCCCTACAAAGGCACGTGCTGTGCGTTATGATATCGCATCATAAATACCTATGCGTTCGATGAATTACGCCGAGGCACTTTACGATCTCGCAATTTCAAAATCAGACTCTAGACTCATACAGACTGAAGAAATTTGCGCCTCTGTTTCATACATTATATACATCATATAGAGCATCAAGCATTGGACAGATCTTAGCGTAAAGAGAGTGAATCAAGGTTGATGAGGTTTCAAAATCTTCAAATTGACGTTTGAAATGAAATGATTTCTTTGGGATACAACGTCCGGACATGAAGAAGTGCAGGGACTCAACTGTTTTAATTTGTCCCGATAAAAATTTGCTCTTTCGTTCCGAATGAACAAATATCGAAATTGAGATGAAATTCAATGAAGAAAATATTTTGACTTTTTAAGATGACACACAATAGCTTGAATGACTTCCTAAAAAAATTCTCCATGCTAAAGGAGTCCAAAATTGTTTTCCCAAAATTCCGTGGAATCAGATGCACTGAAAAATAATTGCGCTGAAGTTTGTCAGGTTTGCGTGTGCGCTTGTGCTATCGTGCGCGCGTGCTTGAAATCAATAATTGATCAATGGCACTAGCAAACTATGAGAGTCAGTGCCTTTTATGGAAGATCGCTAGGCATTTTTTCGTTGCTTAGAAGTATCTGATGGTGAAGAAGACCTCGACGCCAAAAACGATGGCATTGATAAAGGTCATTATCGATCCAATCTTGAACATGATCAAGTAGAGCTGGCTGGCAAACGTGTAGTTGTTCATTGTGACGTAATAGTTGCCGCCCAGCTTCACCCAGTTGCTCACCATGATTATCGCGGTGATCAAGTGTAAGATCGTACCCAGCGCCGAGAATAATAATGACTGCAAAAAATAAATCGTGTGAGCAAGTTGTGCACAAATTTCTAAATGATCAAGAACACGCAATTGATTTTTAAATAAATTAGATCCTCGAAATAAGTGGAATATCTACTATGGAATGAAACTGGTCAGCTTCGATTCGAAAGATGATGGTTGGCATAAAGTTTCTGAGTATACAAGGTAACAGTTGTTGCATCTTAAAGGGACTCCAGGTTTTGATACTCATACTCCGCGAACGGTTAATATTTTTTTTTTCACTGACCGTTATTCTGGGTGTGCGGTCTCCCATCAAGAATCCCAAAACGAAGATACAGTTGATGATGAGGTAGCCAACTAGTACCACATATATCATGGCGGCGTCAAATAGTTGCAGTCTTGGTTGATTCGTGAATTTATGGTAAAATGATTCCAAGGGGTATAGGATCAAGCCTATTGTGATCAGTGTCAAAACCTGTAAAGAAATAATGAGAATCAGTCGATGAAGTAAATTCTTTGATTGAAACTTGTTTCGATATCATCGGAACGTTATGAAATTATTTTGTTTGTCAACAGAATGGCTTTTTGTCTACTTTTTTTATTTCTGATAGAAAATTAGAAGGAAAACCGACAGAATAATCCTTGATGTACAAACTGAGCGCAGTATCATTTTATTTGTATTTATAGTGGGTATACTGGAGTTACGTGATCCTGACTATAAAATGGATTGAATTTTACCCCAGAACAAATGTAAAATCAAAATGCACAGCGAATCTCAAAGACAAATATGTAGAAAATGAAGGCTCATCTATGATTACATTTTCTTTTCGATAAGCTCAATTGATATCCTGATTTATGTAAATCCACGTGGGATCAATCTTGTGAAATCTTTTATCCTTCATTATCAAATTATCGCAATAGCTGCTTACAATTTGGCCAATTTTGAAGAAGACGGATTTAGGGTTGTTGATTGTATCGTCCTCTTTGGATACGTGAAAATTTTGCATCCCTCCTTCGTCCGCCATCCTGACTCTTTTGTGCCTTCCTCGTCTGTCGCCCAGTTTGACTGCCTTTTCCTTGCTCGCTGGCCCTTACTCCGAGTCGAAGGTTTTATCTCCTGCCTCACAGCTGCTCAATCTGAAAATTATTGAATCGTACTTTTAGAAATGAAGATAAGCCACAAATTATAAATATTGAAAAGAAAATGTATATTGTATGATTGTTTTATATATTATGAATCATCTTTTGTCACGATGGCTTTTAGAATTTTCGAGAACGATAAACCATGATCAGTTGGTAACTTTTCTCAATTTCTTATTGTGATGCAAATTTTTTATGGAGTTCTAGATTTAGATCTCAGTGAAAATGTACTGGCTATTTTATGCATGCGAGAACGCTTTGTGTCATTTTGAAGTCAACAATTCTTCTTTATAATTGAAGTTTCAACAAGTAAGTAAAGCAACCGCTCATAAGATAGCATATCACGCGCAACTAGGGAGCGAAACAGGGATAGAGTATTGGCACTGGAGGTGGAGCCGAGAGCGATTAGAACCTGGGAGTGGGTGCATTTTAGTTTTTACCTCGTGGAAACGTGATAGCGATTTACTTGCACTCTGCCGAGCAGGAGTAGAATACGTATTTTAGTCTTGAGTTTCGTGAAGGAATATTTGAACGTTTGTTCAAATATCGATGTTTGAAAGATGTTCCGTTCTTTCCGTTTGGTAGACCAATTGTAGAAACACGTTTAGATTTCTGTTTCATAGAGATGGAGAAAGCACTTTTCATCCGGTACCAGTTTTATATACAATTTTTCATTACAGTTTGAGCCCTTCAATAAATTCGTCTCATTGAAATGTGCAACCTTGAGAAAATGCATTGGCAAAATTATGGAGGACTGAATAGTTGCAAATAAATCAGTAAATATATCATTTTTGGAACAAAAACGCAGAATTCTCTTGAAAATTGTAAAGTTCTAGCAAGTATAGTCGTACGAAAGTTACCTCGTAGGCACTGTATTCGTAGAAGAAAAAACCCATAAAGGATGGGATGGGTCCCAAACTCATTTACAGTTTCAAAGGAAAATCCATTAACAGAGAGGTGTATGCGCAGCTTATTTTTTGTGTAATGAGATTTCATTTCCCACGAAGCAGGGGTTTAATCGGTATTCAACAATAGCAACTCTCGCATTATGGCGCTGTGTCACGTTGTGCGAAGTGCCGCTACGACAAGGCGTATCGATTGAATTTCAATTATTCGTTGTACGCATGATCAACTATTCTGAAAAAAGATAGCCAACATGACACATCACTGCTTTGAACGAGTGCAAAGACTTATGTTGGTTGAGATTGACAGGGGTAAACAAACCGTTTTCGATCCTGAGTCTAAATAATATTTCTTATCCTGTCTATCTCTGAATCATAAGATTCCTAATAAGATTCCTTTCAGGCGTCACCCACGTGCGCTCGATTCATTCATCATAGGCCGTCGCGCTCTTTCGACTTTTGCTCATCACCCTATCGATTGCCGATTTCGTGGTTATTAGTGGGGTATCTATTAGTAATGAAGCTGTTCATGCCAGAAATCGCTCTACTGTTTTAATCAGAAATCCATCTCGCATGACTCGGATTTTAAGGCTCAGAGGCGAAACTCGTTTTTAAATAGTGGTATCTTGCGAATACGCAAAGATAAAAAAACTTGGATTGATAACCCAGTGAGCGGACACAGATATATATAGGTAACGCAGCCAGTGTTTTGAATTACAAATGATCAGTAATGGGCGGTCTCACTCAGAGGAGTGAATGAAATTGCCGACGCATTTGTAAGCATACTGTAGTACTACTGAACACCTGCCTAATAACAAGTATCGGAGACGAATTACCGAGTATTAGATGTGTGCGGGCGTGATGGAATTGCGATGAGAATAAATTGAGCAGTTGAACAGTTGTATATGAGCAGTTCGAGCGTACGGCGGTAGCGTATTCGATCACACAACAAGCGAAATTTTTTCTGTGCCGGCACAAGCGATGAGTAAGCTGAAGAATGCACTTCGTAATTGAGATGATTCAGAGAGACTATCATTTAGTGTTTCGATTGTGAAGCAGTGCAGCTCTTGATGAAAGTTTCAACGTGCATATTTTGATGTGACGAAACGAGGGTACGCCCCTCACGAAAGTCGTTCACGATGCAAGTCACAATCAACATTACAGTATCGGAGTTATGCAGCCAAGTTGAACGGCCAGAAAGTTATCCCCGCATGCTTTTTACCCACGAGGAGAAATTTCCATCTCGAGAATAGGGTTTTGACAGAAAATCGACTCTATGAAAAAGGTTTTTTGTTCTGTTCTGCAAGCCTCCCATTTCGCGAAAAAATTCATTCAGCATTGAAGAAATTTGATTTGTGGTTTCATTGAAAAGAATTATCAAACATTTTCAGAGAATAACTGTTATCCTTCAGCTCTCGAACCTGTACCAAATGATTGACGATAAAGTGATTTTCGGTGATTATGTTAATTTTGTCCAAATGTACTTAAGACTACACGATGAAGCAATTTGACCAACAAGAATGGTTGAACTATTTTGGAGACCGCTTTTGAAACTCCATCGCCTCCGAGTCTTCGAAACTGGGAATCCATCGAAAGTGACTGATCGAGCAACAGGTTATTTTAAAGATAAATGATTGGCCATCGATTGAATAAGAGTTTAGAATCATCGAGAGAATCATGAAGTGGTATGCATGCGGGAGGAATGATCATTTACATTTCTTTTCTATAAGGCCTCAAAAATTAGCGTTCCTCCGATTCCGCATTTTTATACACAAAAGTAGCTTTTTCGTGCAACTCATCTTTAAACAAAGAATCTGTGCGAGAATTTCTACTTATCAAAATGAGTTTTCTGAAAATAAGGCCCCGTTTTTTTCACTGTGCTCGCTGAAGATGGATAATAAATGACAACTGCCCAAGTTTTCGCGATCGCGAAGTCAGTATATTTCTATCAGAGTTTCAAAGTTGTAATCATCTCAAATGGCTCAACGTCCATATTCATTGAATTCTCTACTTGAAAACCATCTCAATAACTGTTCCCATAGCGGATGGTGTATTTGGTTCTTGCTCCACCAGAAGCATAACTAATTGCACTGCGCTCACAATGAACACATTTTGTAATGATATTTTGAATTAAGATTAGCGTTTGTCGAAGTGACGAGGAAATCGGCAGCTCTATAAAAATTTTTCCTCACTCTCCTTAGTACTTTTTGCACAGATCTAATACTTGTTGATGCACTCGTGCGAAAAAAGTACTCGTTCAAGCAGGTATACTCGCTCACGTGCGGATCCCTCTAATCGAACCGGGGCGTTGTTTATATGCCACTGGCCACTAGTTTCAGTTTCGAGCTCGTTAATGCGAGTACGACGCGGGGTAAAAATGAGATTCGGCAGGCGGGGCCGCAGCTCCTCGTGGACGACGTCGACGTGGCGCAAGTGTATATAGTGCAGCGAGCAGGGCGTATATCGATCCCGGTGCCTATGGCTACCCACGCGATGCGGACATGCACCGGTCAGTCACCTTCAGCCTCGCTACTCTCTCGCTTCTCCCTCAACACTAAAAACAATTATCTAAGGGGCTCACTGCGTGTACTTCACACCCCAAAAATCACGATCACACAATCACAATCCGAGAAATCGGAGCGCAGTAGGCCACACACGTGATACTAATGGGAGCAGATATAGGCGCGGTCTGTGCTCGTGGCGTCGCTCGATCGGCTGCAGCACAGCGCCGTCAGCGCGGTCCTCCTCCACGTCGTCCACTCGGACGACCGCGTACACTTGCACCGCGTGTACCGCAGGCGTTCGCGTACGCGGCGTAAAATCGCGCGCAACGCGGGGGACCAAGGTGTGCGCAGGTGTGCTGGTTTGGGCGCGACGAGTCCGAGCGCACCTGTTGTTGGCGGTTGTTGGCCACCGGTGGACGCGTGCTGCCGGTATGTACCTGGTGCACGAGCGCGCAGAAAGCCAGGGCGGCGTCCGTAGAGCGACTCTCGCTCGGCGTGGAATTCCGATACTCGAGCGGCGTCCTGAGGCTCTCGCTCTCGCGCCGCGGATACAACTGGAATACGAGCGGCAAATGCCGTCGCCGCGGAACCGCCTTGCTACACCTACACACATGTACTCCTGCCTCGGTGTGGCTGTGTGAGTTTGAATCGTGTGACGCGGCGACGCCGAGTATCGCGTATCGTATAGGCTCAAGGTGGGGCTCTCGGCGCGCTGCCGCTACGGATTGCGAGGTATGCGCCGAGAGCACCAGCTGGCCCATCATCTCAATTTTGTTGTCAAATTTTGAAATTTTGTTCTCGTCAATCGTTATTTTTTGATCTATCCAGATCGTCCGGTGTGACTGCATGTTGTCGCCGAGTTTTTCATCGCTTCAACATTTTAGAGCTCGCACTTATTTCACCTAGTGTTTCACTGAGCTCAATTCAGAAGAGTTTCCAAGCAGCTTTCGCGCAAACCCACTTACAGAGATTATCCTATTGCATGCTTATGATTAATAGACGGGCAATTCACAAGAAAACCTTATATGAGTGATTCGCCAAAAGTGGGATTTTTTTCGGATTTTCTGCGTTCGAGGCTTGCACAAACCTCCGCGACTTTCAGCCGTCGCGGTTGAGATTTTCTAGGGTGTATTCTATCGGTACCCAACTTTGTATTTAGTTTTTGAGTAATTTTGTATCCCTCCATTTTTTTATATTGGACAATCTGTGCAGTACCGGACATTTTGAACGGGTTTTACAACTTGCCTACAAAATTTTCGATCAATATCGTCCCTCTGGTGTGCCGCTACCCTAAACAGTGTTTCGCATAGTAAAACGCATCTTTTCGTAGTGTTTGGTGGCATTAGGTGAAACATGTGCGGAATAGAGTCCATGATTAGTCCCCGAGTCATGAGAATATTTCTAAGGCGAAATGTCAATTCCGCCCCCTTCTCGGTCCCTTAAAACATGCCGTAGTTTTCCCTGAGATTCATCTTGGGCTACGTAAAACTAGATACTTGTTTCTGATGCCCAAACATGTCAGAATTAACCCTATTGACCTTATTTAGAGCTGAAATAATTTTTTGACTCAAATCACACCTGTGCACATTTTTGGCCCCAAAAAATCCCACTTTCCGCGGAATCTTGCGTATTGGCGCAATGCGTCATTGCAAAATTTTCGAATGATCCATGGAGATCTCTGGAAGTGCTTTGGTTGACAGTTGCAGTTAGCAATCAACCAAACCACATTTTTTCCAAAAATCGCTTCGAAATTTTGTCCAGTTACACATTCCACCAATGCGTAGGGACGTCAGAACTTACTCTTTCGAAGTGTTGCTTAGTCTTATTTCAACAAAACTCACAGTGTTGAATGTCAGTTAGATAGAAGTTCTACATTCATTGAGCTCAAACCAAAATGAAATTTTCCAAGCCTAATCTCTTAAAAAATCTGCAAATCAGTACTGCTACAAATGAAAGGGAAATTCTTTGCAGTCATGGGCCAGACTGGAGTCTTTGCTCATACAAATAATCAGATAGCATAACATGAATTTCCAACTTCCAAAACTATGCACCAATATTCTCCTTCAAGCATCTTGTTTCACACGCATCCATTTCTGAAGTTAGCCTCAAACTCGAAACTGATGCGAGCGCAAGTCACACAACGACATGCATCAGACCGCGGAAGGACAGTTTCCTCTTTCATTATTCGTACGCAGCGCACCAGATTCTGGAGGTTGAAACAAAACCCCGTCGCATCTCCAAAACCCAGGTTCTTGATATGCTTGCAATCGAGCTCTATATCGCTGTAAGATCGGTGCTTTACATGAGATGACTCGATGGACAAGAAGTTTTCATAGTAGAAGATGAGAAAAGAGACAAATCTCCTGAGTATATACCTACACATAAAACCTAGATCACATGAATGGAAACTGCAAATCATCGAGAGTCGCAATGCTTCCGAGGAGATTCCATGCAAATACTCTCAAGAAGACGTACAGGAATGGAAGCCAAGGGGAATCTTGCTCAAATCTCCACGTGGTACCAAGCGAGGTACCAAGTTGAATACGATCGAAAAGCTCTCGTGCCTAATCGAGCAAGACGATATTTTCAACACCTCAGTAATGTAAACGAGATATTCATTCAATTTATTCAAGCCAATGAATATTCCGCGTAGTCATCGATTTCATTATTGATTATGACCTTTTTTTTCTCCACAGACTCTGGGGTTATCGATAAGGCCCGAGCAAATCGCCGAGATGGAGGCACACGTGAGCGATATCGACTTCAAAGCAGCGGCTGAGGAGGAAAAAGCGACGAGGCACGATGTTATGGCCCACGTTCACGTTTTCGGCAAGCAGTGTCCAAAAGCAGCGCCGATCATTCATCTTGGAGCAACGAGCTGTTTCGTCGGCGACAATACAGTACGATAATCTTCAAATCCTCATGACAAGTGAGACGATATGCAGTCGCGATCCACTT
>JAPYYZ010001702.1:0-14580 GCA_030522705.1 Eretmocerus eremicus | reverse complement strand
ACTTCAAAGCCAACTGCAATTGATCAGTTCGGTCTGCAAATGACCATTAATCAAGGGATAAATGCTCCACTGACCCTGAATTTATTATACAACGATGCTCCACCAATTCAAGCTCTGAACGTTCCAGCAGCTATCAGCAACTCGCAGGTATTGATTACCAAAAAATGTTATCCTCGATAATCATTGCGATTTCTCGATAGGTGCTTGAGTAAAAAGTATGAAAAAAAATGACACGCATACTCTATATTCATGCTTGGCTCAAGGGATATTATTGGGACGAATTCTTCCGTCATTTTGTCAACTTTTGATGCGTTGACTTTAGCACAATTACCATTTGTAATACTGCTCTCACCGAAAATGACACACGTTTCGATTATTAAGATTTCGGTCGAATTGAGTAACTAATTCGTATCAGGAAAAAATTTATGGTGTGACAGTTGTAGCTCGTTTTATACAATGTATCGACCACGATGAGTTGAATCACACGTGTAATTATATAGCCAATACATTTTTCCGTTTCCGTTTGTAGGTTCTACCTAAGCAGAACTCAGTTGGATTAATCAGTTATACCACACCGACGATCGGACATATCAACTCTCCTATCGTCACTGGTACGCAGCAGCCCATAATTCTTCAGAATAATTACTACATTCAACCTTTCCAAGACCTGAACAAGAGCTAAACAAGGCGGGGTTCTTTGGAACTACTCTCGTGAGTTGAATGCTGAACCACTAGTCGGGAATTTAGACAGATAATTTGTAAACTACTTTCTCAAATTGATAGATGATTTATTACAGTAACTCGTTGAGCAGCCGTTTTATTACAATTTAGATGATTTATTATTTGCTTGGAGATATGATTGTTCATGTGAGAGAAATGCATGTTTTATAGCAAAGGAAGACATGTAACGATTAATCGATGCACTGACGACTTGATTGAGGATACACAAAATTGTAAATATGGAAAAAACTTCGCCATACACAGCTTACTATTAATAAAATACTCTAGTAGAATTTATGAGCAAATTAGGCTTTTTCATTTCACCACTATTTGAATCTGAATTTTTTGGAAAGAAGGAAGACTTTTCTTAACCTGGACTGTCGAATTATTGATTGCAAAAGTGGTATATGATGGAGTTGTTAATACCAGAACCCGCCTGAATATTTGTAGTAATCCTCGCGTAAAGTGATTCGTCTTGATGAATCTGCATCACGGATACGACCGTAAGCCTAATCTATTTGAGAAGCATCCAAAACTTTAAGAGCTTGCTCACTACACTGTTAGAAATTCTGCTTCAAATTTCAAGCAAAAAGCTGGAGGTTTTGCTTCAAGCACAAGTAACTGATTTTTCAAGCATATGGTACTCGAAAATTCAATTATTGTTCTTACAAATTTAGTTATTTCGTGAATACCTATTCTGTGTTGAGAGAAAAAATTAATTGAGTAGACCAAATATTGGTCAATTTAATCAAACTGCCTAGTCATACTGTATCTGAGAGAACCGATGTTGTAACCCATTGGAATAATGAACAAGGCTATCAAGTCGACGAAAACGATTGCTTAATCGGATCCATATTCTCTCATATTTAATCGAATAATTTCCCAATGGGCGGCAATATTGAATACTCATTAAATAAGAAAAAATGTTGCTACAGGGATTTCTAAGATTCCCGATAGTTGTAAAGCATTTTAGAGGATATTGATATAGTAATTCAATTATTTGCTATTAGTTATCACGTGAACGTTCGAATTTGCCCACGTCTTATTGATACGTACATCTCATTTTAATGATATTATGCTATAATTATTCTCAATCGTAATGATATCATAGCCGCGCTGGACCGCTCACATTACTTATGCCAATTATACGCCTGTACAACGAGATTCTTGAGGTGTGCCCGGCTTTTCCGCTCTTATAAACGAGCTTATAAACGAATCAATGATCAATTCAGCCGCCTGCGAGAAAAATTTGCCGCCACTTTGCGGTCAAAATATAAAATATAGGCAGTTTTTCAGCCACCGTCCTAGAAACATCCTCTTTTCAAGAAGAAATGGCTAAAATTTCAAGTAGAACCACTTAGTTAAGCATTCAAGTACGAGTGACTTGAATTTTCAAGCAAAAAAGTGACTGGAAAGTGCTTGAATGTTCAAGCGATTTCTAACTGTATAGATTTCGGTGTAGATCCTACGGAAAACTCATCGGAGGCACAGATTCGATCGCGCTTGCAGCAATTTTCACACGAATTCTCCCCAAATTTTCATTGGTTTTGTAGTTGTAACATTATAACACAGCTGGAGCCAATTAGAAGCATATACGCTTCTGATCTTTGTAGGATAAATCAGCAAAACGCAGCGACACAATCTTCGGACGATGGAGCGCGTAAACTATTATAGTAGAATTCTACCTCCCCTAGGTGTATAATACACCAAAGGTGGAAAGAATTCTGCTCATTTCCTATAAACAGCTCAATTTTCCTAATGGCAGCGCCCTCTCGCTCACAGTCACGTCCCGCGGTCCCCAAAATCAAAGGCCGCTGCGGGAAAGCCCGATGCACTCCGCGGTTTAGTATACCTGGGCCAGCCGTCGAGGGCATAACAGACCGCTGCAGGACATTAGACAGGCGGCGGTGCACGTGTTTGTGTATTGTGCGAGGTATTGAGTCAGATTATGGCCGGGCTCTAGGCAGCGCAGCAGCTTTGTTCGCGCGCCGCGGAGATTTTCGGTTTCGGAGCAGATCTGGATTCGCCGGGAAACGCGGACTCTGATCAACTTAGGAGTCTTGTCATAGGAGCGATAATTTGCAGAGGATGATATTTTAGTCATCGATGAAGGTAAGACGAGTTATCGGTATTCTGCGATCGTCTCTCGGAGTAGATTTCGCAATATTGAGTTAGTTTGGACCGGTTCGGACGGAGGCGATGCGATTCATTGATCTTCTACCTCGCTTTCTACATTTTTTATGTTTCACGAGTTTTTAAAGATGGTTGGGCTCGTATCGTCCTTATTGCGCAGCGAGTACGCAGTTGTATTGCAGTTCATCGATTGCTCGGATCTTGAATTAGATTTATCGTAACGAAGATGCATTTTATTTATGACACTGCACGTAGATGGGTAATTTTGTGCGAATCCATCTACGACGTGCGGTGTCATACAATATTTTATAGCGCGAGTATCCCTAAAAATCATTCGGAAAGCTGTAATTTTTGTGGGTTAAAATTCTGCAAAGATTTTCTGATGAATCTTGCTCTTTTATTGGAAATCATTAAATGCGATTAATGTGCACGAATATGCCACACGACTTTGGCAATGCGAAATACAACAACTCTAAATACCATGTGTGAGAGAGAACTATGGGGGGAACTTCAATTCGACGAGTTGTAATAGAAAAATCATGGGCTAACGCGCGCATAGTAGAAGAAAAGAGAGGGGAAATTCGGAGAGCAGAGAGGAACAATAGATCTTCTGCGGGCCGGCGACTCAAACATCTTACAGGAAGAGTGACATCTCCCGCTCGCTGGCTGCCACGGATTTAGGCCCCATTCATAATGCTCGACCTCGTGCTCGACAGTGTATGTGCGTTTTGGCTCATTTCGTCGAATCTTCGGCCCCGGCGCGGTGCAAGCGATGAATCTCCGGTAACGATGTCCCAGATACGGTTTCATGAACAGAACCTCGGAAAGGACAGCTCGACCACCGAACTCAAGGGTGACCGGGGGTGGACTATTATTCGTCTATGATTATGTTCATCAAGTTTTTAAGCTCTGGTGTCAACGGAGTTTGACATAGAATTATTTTTAGTGTCTACTTCCCCCTGTCTTTGCAATTGTATCAAAAGTTTGCTCAAATCGCTCAGAAATTCTGAATTATCTTGGAGTTATTACTAGAAGGTGGTTTTTCGCAAACTTCTGAATGGGTGCATCCAATTTCGTAACCTCCGAATGAAAGGGCCTCTCCATCACTATATCATATATCAACCAATAAGACTCATTCTGTGCAAGAAAGGTGTAGTAAATGGCTGCAAAATACACTTAGATAGGTTCCATTTGGTTTATTGAGAGCAGATATCTTCGCCGTATGAGAAAAATGCAAAAACTGATTTTTGTGATTCCTTAGAAAGATACAATATGTTGTTCCCGAATTATCGTACTGTTCTCCGATTGGCCAACTTGTTTTCGTGATTTTCTCATGAAATCAGTCCAGAATCGGCTTTTGTACTTTGGAGCGGATTTGGAAGGGATGGGATCACGAAGTCAAATGTGTTAGAGAATGATTGAATTGATTGAGCCAAAATCTTGGCGCAAGTCATAATAAGTTTGGAAGAATGAGAAACAGGAGATTAGAAGACGCAAAAGGCAACTTTTGCAACCCCTAAGTGCAATGTTGGTTTTGGATCGATCCAAAAATTTTATTTTTCATTTTTTTACATGACAAAACAGGACAAATTCGTGACTAGAGACTTCAACAGTATGCTTCTAAAAAGTGATACCAAATATCAAAAGTTCACTTCTCTCTTGAAAGATAATTTCTACATTTCTGAAAGAATATGAACGTGATCTCTGTCAAAGGAAACATTCATGTTTCTTCGATTTTTCAATATGACCACAAATACTCTAATGTTCTCCCATTATCATCGATGAATTATAGTTAGGTTTATTTGAGTAGAAAAAATTAAGTTGGGGGTTTCTTTCAAAATTTTTCCACGAAAGCATGAATGATGGGTCCACGAAGGGAGGAAAAAGGGTTTCGAGAGAGCCCCCAGGGGCGTCGACGTGCTATCTGGTGGCCCTTACGTTTTTCATTGATATCAGTTCATTGGGGTTTCAAGAAACGGATAGAAAGCTAGTTGTGGATACAGAATACTTTTTTATAAATTAAAAAAAAAATTTCGTTCGGAAAGATGCAAAATTGAGGTCGTAACCCGTGACGAAAAATTACATATCTCGTGAGGGATATGGTAATTTTTTTACGACTTTTTAGTCAAATATTGCATTTTTCTGCACAAAACTCCTCGCAACATTCGTATAAAAATAGTCATTTTACTGGTGGCATTGTTTCGCCATTAGATTCTTATAGAATCTAACCCCAATGAATTGATATCGAGAGAAAACGGAACGGCCGCCAGATAGCACGTCGAGCATACTAGAGCACCTACCGAGGAACACTCTTAAATCGTTCATTCTACGATCAAACAGGGATTTTGACTTGAGGAATTTATGAAGCATCAGGAATTGTATTTCCAGCGATTCTTTGAAATTTTGTACGATAAAATCAAGGAAAAGGTCGAAAGAGGACCCAAGTATGTCCCAAATTGGAAATCTGAGTTGAGAAATCGGTGAAGCATAAAATGTTGGACTCAGAGATGTTCAAGGTTTTTCATGGTCGAATGATGAATAAAACCCAAATAGGGCTCAAACAAACTCAACTCCGAGGGGAAAACGAGGGCTCAAACAAATTCAAAACCGAGGAGGAGCGATAGAATATGAAAAAGTACTCCAAGAGAACTCTCTGCAAATTTTTGTTGAAAAGATTAAAAAATTACCCAAATTTGGCCTAAGTGGGGAAAAATGTGGCCCAAATCAGGTTTTTGACTAGAAAAGTCGATGGAATCTGAAAAATATTAATTTGTAAGACTTTTATCAAATGTTTTCAATGTAATAGGAGGATAGAAATGTTATAGGAGAATAGAAACTTATCAGGAGTGAGCGACAATTTGGCATGAATGAGCTAATTTTGCAGAATCCGTATTTTCATATAATAGAAATTCATTTTTGAATATCTGATGAGAACACAAATTTGCTTTTTGGTAAAATAAAATCTCTACCTTACCGACATTCATCACAAACTCATTTGAGACATAATAAAACGAATTTTCGAAAAAGTAGCTCTAATCTTCCCTGCGTAATTCCAAAATGCGCCACTGTACAAAATTTTGAAGCGACCCGCGGAGAGATCTTGGAGTGATCTTGTTTATAGTGAAAATATAATGAATCTGCACTATATATGAGCAAGATTACTCCAACAGCTTTGCGCGATCACTTAAAAATTTTTCAGTGGTGCACTCTATCAATGCCCAGCGGTAATTGAAGCCACTTTTTCCACAGGTTTCTACATATATGATCAGTGTTTCGAGCAATTTATTCGCTCTATCTGTAGTACGTGTAAAGAAATAATAAGAGAAGCCATGGAACTAAATCAATTTTACATGTATGTACACTTTCAGACAGGGAAAGCTCAATGGATCAATCAGAATCAACTGGAGAGCTCCATATAAGCGGATACACTTTCACAAAAAGTCATGTGGATGAACGAGGGAGAGTACATTGGAAGTACACGAAACACACCGATCTCGAAGAATGTGGAGAAAGATCAGTACCAACAGATTTGTCAAAAGGCAGACATAAAGTGCTCCGGAGCCTCGAAAACTCGAAGCAGGGCCATCAATCGACTCGTGAGGGAGTCTCAGAGGATCTTGACGAGGACTCGGCTTCACCGAAGAAGAAACGGAAACCGAGTCCTCGACAGACGCCTGCACCTTGTTCGAAACAAGTCTCGGGAACCTTCAATCGGTCTATCGTCCAAGACAAGGCTCTCTCAGGATCGAGTCCAGTAGAAGCACCTCAAAATCAGCTCATAATCGAAGATGGAGCTGCTTCCAACTCAGGACAAAGAGAAGATGCCCTTTACAAATTCACCACCCAAGGCAAGCCTCTTCTTGGGTCAAATCAAGTGAAAGACACCTCCCAACAGACCACGATTCCAGACAAGCCGCCTATTCAATCAGATCAGGCCATGATCGTCGCGCACCAGCCTACCGTCCAAGGCCTGCCTCTTCATCAATCCAATCCAGTGATAGCTGTTTTCCATCAACCAACCATCCAAGTACAGCCTTTCATCCAATCAAATCAGGTACTAGCCATGCTGCATCAACCAACCATCAGACACAAGCCTCTTCTCAGCCCACAGAATGTAAAAGACACCTTCCAAAAATTTACACCCCAAAACACACCTGTGGTTGGAGCAGATCAAGTAATAACTACCGTCAATCAGTCCACAATCCAAGGCAAACTTGCTTTGGATTCAGCACAAACATGCACCTCCACCCAAGAGCTTTCCACCGACACCATGCTGAGTCCTGGTGAGTCAAAATTTTCATTTTGTGATAGCTGCCTTTACCAGTCAATTATGCAAGACAAGCTTCTCTTTCAATCTGGTCTAATGATAGTCACCAGCCATGAGCCCACTCCCCAAGATCTCGACAAACGTCTCCCTCAATCCGCTCAAGTGAATGCCACTCTCCATCGACCCATTGTCCCAAAAGAATCACCTCTGCGTGAGTAGAGTTATTGCTTTTTCAATAAGGATATTCGGTCTCGCAAATCTCCTTCATTTTGCTTCCTTTTTCTTTTCTCCCTCACCACCGATTCCTACCAATCAAATTCTGAAATATGTTTTCTTTATCTACTCGACCAGACTTTTCCATTGCTTATCTACATTTTTATCCTCGTTTTTATCCATGCTCTACCATAATCTCTCCAGGAATCAATTCATTCTTTCACGTGTCTGTGTCTATGTGTATGTCTGTGCGGCGGATCTGTGCGTCGACAATCTTTTGTGACACAGAACCTCCTCCAGCTTTCCTTTTGCTTTCTTGAAAATTCACACACTCATTCAATACCATGTCCTCAAGAGA
The DNA here is from genome assembly GCA_030522705.1 of Eretmocerus eremicus. NCBI lineage: Eukaryota > Metazoa > Arthropoda > Insecta > Hymenoptera > Aphelinidae > Eretmocerus > Eretmocerus eremicus. Next base: position 6,889 of record JAPYYZ010001702.1, on the reverse strand, counting down.
CCAGTCGATTTTGGACTCTTAATCTCACATATTCTCTCTATTACAATTTTTTTAATAGGCCATGACTCAAAAAAATTTTTAAAAATCACATTTTTACTCCGTTGTTTATCATATAGCTCTCTCCATCAAATAACTCCATAAGTAATACGGACTATTTCTACAAAGGCGTAAGAAGGAAAAAAATATGATATATGATACAGCCTTGAGAAAGCATCATCTGCTAATCTCTCTTGGCAGCGTATTCCTCATCCTCTGATTTTCAGATTTTATTTCCTCATCCGCATGACTTGTGTCAAAGTTTTGCCCCAGAAGAGTTGTTGAATTGATGAATGACGGATTCTTGGAATACTCAACGTTCCTTCAATTTGAGCATTATTTCGCGACGATCCATGTTGAGAACAGAATGCTACATTAAAGATAAGTCGTATCAGTGCGAGTCTTCCTCCATTGGCCAACCTCAACCTTTTGGTTTCTCAAAAGAGAAAGCCTTGCAGTCGCCACTGCGGAAATTATTCCTTTGCACCTTTTCTCCTTTGCACCATTTTTCTCCCATCTATTTGTTCAAAATCATGCCAAAATATTGCGCTTTTGATCTACTTGACGAGATCTTTCCATTGGTGGAGCAAATTTTTTTCTACACCGCTCCATGAATTTTCTGTAAATCGGTTTAGGGTCGTGGACCCCCGTGTATGTGTGTGTGTTGTTCGAGTTTTTTGTTCGCGAAAACTCCCAACTCGTTCATCTGCTTACTTCCAAATTTTGCACATTTCTTCGGGTCATCATATCATGAGGCCAGTCCATTTCCAGCTCTTAATTTTTAATACCTTTTGATTTACGAATTTTTGAAGAAGTACCATTTTATAACTGAAAAATTAATAAAACTGACTTTTTTCCATTAAATTCGTCTAACTTCTTCAAATCTTCCTTTAAAAATCTGAAAAGACTACATCTAACTCATTTTCGTCCCCACAACCCAATGGAATTTCAAAAAAAATTTCTATAGATATATCACCCTTCATTTATTTTGAAAAAATTAGAAATTTGACAATCACATATATTCTCCTTGCTTCTCCAAAGTTTCCTTTAAAGTTCTGGAAAAATCATTCTTAACTCATTTCAAAATCTCAAATGTAAAGCTATTATAAAATAAATCCTATAGCGCTTCGTTTCCTTTAAAAAAATTGAAAATTTGTAATTTTTGTAAATTTATACGAATTTGATTCTGACTTGTAGAATTTTGGAAAAATTATTCTTGGTGTCTATTTTAATGTGGTTCAAAATGGTTGAATAGAATATCAATAATGATAATCTCAAGAAAGAGATTTCTGAAATTTGGCATTAGGAATCGTTTTGAGAAAGCATACTGCTAATCTCTTTTAGCAGCGCATTTCTGGATGCATGTGAGAACCAGTAATTAACTTTTAAACTAGGTATGAACGTTCTGATCGAAGTGTTTCGAACAAAATTCAAAATTTTAGACTTGTACGAGACCTCATCTAAACTTTTTTTCTCGGTATTATTGGAACTATGAGAAACTGATAGTGGGCTAGCAACACCTGCTGAATATTTCTATACAAACTTTTGAAAAACTTTCGTCCAAAAAATGCAAGATTGAGATCATAATCCATGAAAAAAAATTACCATATCCCCCGTGAGAAAATTTTACGTGACTGCTAGATTGGTTGTTCCCAGATTTTATAAAAATTCTACAACATATACCTGACGCGTATTATATGCTTTAGATTACAGTCATACGACTTCAAGTGCCATGGACCAAGATGCAATGATTGTCAGACGGATTGGCAAACGGCTCTACGTTGACGGATACATATATGTTAGATGTGCCAAACTCTTGAGTGGTGTAACTTATTGGGTCTGCAGGAGGTTCTACAAGAAGAATATTCCACATAAATGTAAGGCAAAGGTACAGACCATTGTTCGATCATCGTCGAAGATAGTCGTCAGAAAGGGAGGTCCACGAGTATCAAAACATAACCACCCTCCAATGCTCGAAGATGTGGAGGAAGCTGAGTCCTTTGTCAAGCCAGAAGTTGGGAAAAATTACTTTTACCAATTTGCACCAAAAACTAGTACCAAAAAAACTGTATGTTCTTCGAATCAACTTCCGTTCCAAGACCAATGTGATCCTGGTAAGTTTCAAATATTTTTTTTTTTTTTTTTTTCATTAAGCCATTCAAGCCTCAGACGGGCTTATTCAGGCAAGTTTCAAATATGATCTGAATCTATATCCGGATAACATCGTTACATGTCGATTCCTCGGAATGTTTCGGACTGGCCTCGGCCGTATCGGAAGTGGACTATTCGAATAAAATTGCAATTTGATTTTGACAAGAAATTTTGATTTATTGTACCATAAGTTGATCGTGGACGCGATACATTCAAATCTCAAACCAAAGTGTAGACGAAAACGACCAGTTCGCCGTGTAATTTTCTTTACAAAGATGGATTTTCCTCAAATATCCTCTCATAAAACCACAATTGAGGATTTGTAATTGCTGGTAACTTGGGAATGATGGATTTTCAAAAACCACAGATGAACAAAGCTCGATGATGAAAAAGTTCACTACTTTCTCAAGTACAATAATGATCAATCAGCCTCTTTCCAAAATGATTCTGTTTCTTCTACTGCAGGGATCAACTCAGGATTGAGTGAAGCAGATTTGGTCATGGACTCGCTTGCGTATCGGCAATTTTTAATGGCTTTCTCCGAACAACCACTATTCGATGAAAATAGTATCACGAGAGCTCTAAATGCCTCTTATAACCCAAAACATCACGAGGCAGCCTACATCACCTCAGTTGTAAAGAACCGTGAAAAGATCATGGACGATCTCGAGCTTCTTACGGATAAACCTAAGATTTGCAAGATGCCAACTCAAGATGGCAATTATGCTTTGTATGAACCACGAAATATTTCGGCAGAAAAGTTCAGTAGTGGGCATCTAACACGAATATCAGAGATTCCCTGCAACGTTCCGAGTTCGAGAGAACAGCAGAATTCTATATCTTCGACACAGGTCAGGATCATTCATAATAACTCTTTATTCTCTCTCTCTCATAGGAGGTTTCCACGATAGAGACAGTTGAAGGATTGCATATAAAAATCAGTACATTTTCTGCACTCATGTCATGGAAATTCTCTTTTCATAACATGAAATATTTACCAAGTTCAGTTGGTATTAAGAAAGATATTCCTCACGCTTTTCAAATTTGAATGATCTATATCCGTGAATCTAAGAGTAAAAAATATCAAAGCATGGCTCTGCTTTCTTCTACATGTTTAATCTTTGAGCTACAGAATTGATCTTAATCTTGGAAGTAGCATCCAAAAGAAGTAAAAGACGTTAAGAAAATCTATCGATATAGCTCTTGCAAAATCCTCGTACGCTCTCTTATATTTCTATACTATTTTGTATGTTTCTGATCTTGCGAAGATAAAGAAGAATTCGCTGATACACATACTGGTTCAATAACTCATTCCTTCATCCGAGCGTATTGGTTACATCACGCTGAAATTGTTACAATTAAATAATGAGAAATGTTATACTTGTCAGGGAGAAAATAGCGGCGATGATCTATCTCCAGACAAAGTATCTTTACCGATAAAAGATGTTGGTACGCACTGGTCTACGATACCAGAGCCGGACTCGTCTTCGATAGAGGAGACCAAATCTGTCAATCACGATACTCCAGTAGATGCAAAGACTGTAACTGCACACCCACATCATCCTACAGATACAAACGTTATATATAACCTCGATAAGGGAAAAGAACTTGCATCAAACCCGAGGTAAGAAACACATCCTTGACGTATAATTTACATTGGATTGACAAAAGCGAGGTGTCCCATTAATATCGTTCTTTTTATCCTGGAATAGTTCCGAGCAATGTCAGAAAGGAAAGGTAATATCCGAGCTAATACCCCACTTGTCCAGTGCAATCAGCGAGACTTTAGCCATGACATCGCCACCTCAGCCTACTTTGTTTAGCGTGAAAGAACAGATTGCCACGAGTTCATCAAGCCATTCTCAGTGTATTTCTAGGCCTTCAGTTATAATCAGTCGGCCTGGCCCACAACCGATCATAGTCGTGACGCAACCATCACAGTCTAACTTGTCGAGCATGAAAGAACAGATTGTCACAAGCTCACAAAACCATTTACAGGGAACTTCAAGGCCTTCATCTACAATCAGTGAGATAAGTCCGAAATCAACGTTAGCCACGACACGACCATCTCGGTCCAACTTGCCAAAAATAAAAGAGCAGATTATCATAAGCTCACAGGACCATTCTCAGGGAACTTCAGAGTCTTCGTCTACAGTCAGTGAGATAAGCCTGAAATCAACGTTAGCCACGACACGACCATCCCCATCCAACTTTCCAAGCATAAAAGAACAGCTTGTCACAAGCTCACAGAGTCATTCTCAGGTTATTTCAGGTGCCACTACAACCGACCAAATTAACCAGCAACATACCGTAGTTGCAACAAAAGCACATCAGTTGAACCTCTCCAGCACAAAAGGATTGATTGTCACGAGCTCACAAACCTACATTCAGGGTACGTCGTGGCCTTTATTGACAACCAGTCATATTGGTCCGCAACCGACTTCAGCTGCGACACAACAATCTCTGTCCAACTTGGTGAACATAAGAGATCAGGTTGTCACGAGCACACAAAGCCATTCTCAGGGTATTTCGAGGCCTTCAGTTACAATCAGTCAGATTGGTCCACAGTCGATGATAGTCTCGACACAAACACCTCAACCCAAATTGTCAAGTATAAAAACACAGATTGTCACAAGCTCACAAGGTCATTCTCAAGGTAAGCAAGGCGCCACAACAGCCAACCACATTGGCCAGCAACAGATTCTAGTCGCGACACAACCATCTCAGTCCAACTTGTCAAGCATAAGAGAACAGATAGTCCCAAGCTCACAAAGCCATTTCCAGGGTATCTCAAGACCTTCATTGACAATCAATCAGGTTGGCTCGCATTTGATTCTAGTCGCGACACAACCACCCCAGTCTAACTTTCCAAGCATAAAAGGACAGATTGTCACAAACCCGCAAGGCTATTTTCAAGTGGTTTCAAGGCCTGTTGCTGGCACAGTCAGTTGGACAGGCCATCGACTAACTTTTCCAGCATCACAATCATCTCAGTCCGACTTATCTGGCGTAAAGGATCAGATCGTCCCGAGCTCACAAGGCCATCCGCAGAGTGTCTCAAAATCCAATACAGTCAATGAAATATGCCAGCTGACTAAAGACGTGAGCTCTCCGTCTGAGTCCAATTTGTCCGGCGTAAACAGACAGATTACCACGAGCTCACAGAGTCATCTTCAGAGCATTTCATCAACGTCTTTTACGATCAGCCCGCAGCAGATTATTACCCAGGGAGTGAGTTGTCCTTCCACTCTAAATGTATCATACAACAACATCCCCCGGATCCAAACTCTGAACGAGCCGGTGATCACCAGTATACAGGTAACAATACAAACAATACCTTGTTTCTATCACAATGGGTGCGACCAGTAGTCGTTTATTGGGTGTAGAGTCCTGAGAAGCAAAAAATTCTATTCTCAGTCACATGACTCTCATTCTCAAACATTTTGGGCACGACTTATTACACCGTGACTTTGAAATAGAGTCTTTTTATTCAAGAGTTTTGAGGTAGGGCTCTTTTAATGAAAAATTTTTAGGTGAAGCTATTTATTTTTTCAAAAATGAGATAGGGTTTTTTATTTTTTCAAGCATGGGATGGGGCTCTTTATTCTCTCAATGAGATAGGACTCTTTGTTCCCTCTTAAACGAGATAGGGCGTTTTATTTTCTCAAATAATGAGATAGTGCTTTTTGCTTTCAAGCATCGACATATATTGTCCTATTCACGGGACAAAATATATAGTAGAGTGGTTAATCGGAACCTTAAAGCTGGATCTACACAGATTCCAACCGTCATAAACGCTTTGAGTCAAGTAATCGGTTACTCAGCTAATGGGAAAATATTTCAAAATAAGAGCACTCATCGGTGGTTGCATGATTTGATTTTGTGATACTGTTCTATGCATTTGGAATGCGTATGGATTGGCTGAATAATTGCTTGGTTTTGATTTTAGGTTCCAACGACACAAAATCTACTGGGGCTAAATAGTTTCATTACGCCGATGATTGGACAATACAAGTCTCCAATCATCGCCTGTACACAGCCTATTATCATTCAGAATAGTCAACACATCCAGCTAAACAAGAAGGCATCGGACTAGACAAAAGTATGGAAGCAGAGTTTTTTGTGACAACCGCTGTAGACTCGATTCTGGAGTACTAGTCGGAAGAGAAATAAAATTATTTAGAAATTTTTTTTAGAATCAACCGATGATTCATTATTTGCTCGGCTATATTAAAAGCAGTATTATTTTTCAAGCGACATGTTATGATACTTATTAGATATACGATGAATTTATGATGGGTATTTTTTCGTTAGATGGTAAGGATTTTATATTGATGAACAGATGCGATGTAACGATAAATCGTACGATAACAGTATGATTGAAGTCGCGCCAAACTAAAAATCAGGCTTGGGATGAAAAAGATTTCAATATGGCAGACGGATGCCAACTCCCCCTCCGGCTCCCAGAAAGCGCCATCCGCCCCTCTTACGCTTTCCCTGCTGCCTCAGAGCCGTCTGCTACTGTCGTTTTTTGACATCGGTGAACGGGCAACGTAACCTCTTTCAATATTGTTTGGACTCTGGAAGTGCCGTCGAGGGCTAGCCGCCGCACAGTGATGCAAAAACAGTGATTTTTGGCAAAAATCGTCGCCGCGCGAGTATTTGAGCTATCGGTATGATTCAAGATGGATCTCCTTCGTCT
>JAPYYZ010001701.1:0-14591 GCA_030522705.1 Eretmocerus eremicus | reverse complement strand
GAAAAATTACAAACCGCCTCCGTCACCTGATCAGGCACTATTGCCCGAAGCAGCGTGTCGCATCACAAAAGCTGGGCCAAAAGTCACTAAGCCAGCACTTTCGGCAGTCGGGGATTCCCCACCGAGCGAGTTAAGTAAGGTGCTTAGCCAACTGGTGGAAGCTACAAAAAAATTGAGTTCGGCTCCGCAAATATCAGCTGTGGCTGCGCCATCGCGATCGAACTTGGAGTCGCTTATCGAGAAAGCCGTTGCAGATGCGTTCAAGTCCGCAAATGTCCAGCCAGAGGCGGCAGCTGAGCCAGCTTCTTCTGGCACTGCTTCTCAAAATTCATCGGAACAACAGCCCAAGGATGTGGCGAAGAGTTCCGAGTATAGGAAGAAGAAAAAGGAGCCAAAAGACCCCGAAAAGGGGGGCGAAGAGGAGAAGGATAAATTTACCAGCCGACATAATGCGTCCGAGGAAGCTGAACACATGGAGAACATGCAATGCTACGGATGCGGGTGGCCAGGTCACATCAGGCCTTCGTCTCCGGAGTGCTCGGGAAAAGCAGAGGGGGACAAGTAGGTAGAGTTGCCACTGTCCCCAGCCTCGAGCACAAGACCTGTAAAGGGCAACCCGAGGTTCTCGACGAAGCGAACGTCGAAGCATCCCCCCTTCCCGTCACAGGAAGTGGAGAGGATCCCGATTTAGGGACAAATATCGGGAGCGTGGGGTGCAAACCCGAGAATTTCCCTCGTTGGTGGGTGGATGTTGGAATCGGTGATCACTGCGTGCGCGCACTGTTCGATCCGGGTGCCGCGCGAACTGCCCTTGGTCCAATCGGTCTACGAATAGCAACAGCTCTAAGCCAGCCAATTGTGCCGTATTATGGCCCCGGTGCCAAACTCGTGGATGGCAGATGAACTCCAATTGTAGGAGAGGTAGAACTCCCGTTTACTGTGGGAGGAGTTACCAGAACAATCTGGTCCATCGTGTTGAGGGAGGCAGATGCCGATTCATTGATCGGAGGTGATCTCATCAGAGCACTCGATGCGCGATTATTGCCACGAGAAAATTTGCTACGTCTCGAAGGACGAGCGGAGCCCCTTTCTGTCGAGTTGGCTTCAATCTCATGCGCAGAGTCGCCTATATCCTCTATCAGATTGGCTCACGTCGCAGGAGCCCAACGACAAGTGCTGCAGAACATGTTAGATAGGGTGCTACCAGCCGATGATGGCAAGCTCGGTCGAACTCCGTGGATGAAGCATAAGATAGAGCTTACGGATCGCACACTAGTCAAACAAAAATATCACCCAGTGTCGAAAGAACTCGAAGCAGGAATGCATAAGCAGGTCAACGAGTGGTTGAAACAAGGAATCATTCGGAGATCCAAGTCTCAGTGGTCGAGCCCCGTAGTTATGGTATTGAAACCAGATGGGACTTATCGCATGGGCGTCGACTACCGCAAGTTGAACAAAAATTCGAAGTTGTGTGCGTATCCGCAACGATTTATGGACGTCGTACTGCGAAAACTGCGCAATGCAAAATATATTCCTATCATCGATTTGAGCAAGGTGTTGCTACAGATAGGATTGGAAGAAGACTCTATTCGACTCACGGCGTTCACCGTTCCAGAGATGGGATTATTTGAGTTTGTTACTATGCCTTCCAGGTTGTCAGGAGCACCAGCGACATGCCAACAGTTAGCCGACATGGCCATCGGCCCTGAATTCGAGGAGTGGGTTGTCACCTATCTGGACGACTGAATAATAGCTACGGACACGTTTGAGAAACACATGGAAGTTCTGGAAGAATTTCTCTTGCGAATAAAAGAGGCAAATCCCACAATTAATCGTGAGAAGAGCGTTCTCTGCAGAAGTGAGGTTAGGTTCTTGGGGCTGTTGGTGAACCGTGACGGATGTAGACCAGATCCAAGTAGGATCGCTCCGGTTATGGAGTTCCCAGTATCAAAGAAAATCAAGAAACTCCAGAGTTTTCTAGGAATGGCATCGTGGTACAGGAAATTTTTAAACAATTTTGCGACCATCGCCGAGCCTCTCACAAGGCTTACCAAGAAAACCGTGAAATATGAATGGAGCTCTGAGCAGCGGGAGTCCTTCGACAGGATCAAAGCGCTTATCGCATCAGCACCTGTGCTCAGTCAACCGTCGTTCGAACACCAGTCCGTCATACAGACAGACGCGACCAATACGGGCCTCGGCGCCGTACTCACGCGAACAATAAATGGCGAGGAAAAAGTTCTGAGTTTTGCTAGTCGAGTTATGTTGTCAGCTGAACGTAACCACAGCGTCACGGAGCGGGAGTGCCTGGCCGTTCTGTGGGCAATTCGGAAGTTCCGCTCATTTGTAGAGGGATATCACTCCTAAGTGATAACAGACCACAGTTGTTTGAAGTGGCTCTGTAACCTACGGAACCCTACAGGATGTTTAGCCCGGTGGGCACTTGAACTGCAAGCCTACAATTACGATGTCGAATATCGACCAGGACCACTCAACGTCGTACCCGATGCGTTATCGCGCATGTTCGAGGATGACTCAGACGAGGATCTAGCAGCAGTGCAGCCCATGATTCACGAGACCAAAGATGCATGGTACTTGAGCATATATCAAAAAATCTCAGAGAATCCTGAAGATTTTCCCAGCTACAAGATCAATGGGGGCCGATCATACATCTGGAAGCCGAATCGCATATCAGAAGATCTCATCACGGATGACGATGCCTGGAAGTTTGTTCTGGCCAGAGAGCACCGGGCACGCGTCTTGTCCGAAGGGCACTGCGAGGCGGCCTCCGCACACTCAGGCCATACAAAAACTATGGACCGCATAGCGCGCTTATATTGGTGGCCTAGCCTATACAAGGATGTCGCGAACTTTTCACGAGGCTGTTCCATCTGCTCACAAGGAAAAGTGCTGCAGCTAGCACCCGCAGGACTGATCGGTGAACGACCAGCGTCTAGACCTTGGGCTATCGTTGCAGCAGATTGTATGGGTCCATACACGATGTATTTTACATGATGCGTCTCAGAGAAAAATGCAAAAAGAAATCATTTGCTCAAAATTTGCCATATCACCCAAAAAAAATAAGTTCTTCATCGAAAAAGCTAAACTTTAACAATTTTCGGTCAAACGGATTCGCACCAGAATCCCACCTGGTAGTATGCGTCACTACAAGCAGAAGGACCTTGCGGAGGGGATCCCGCGAACAAATTCAATAGGAATATGCTTCTGAACAGTGGCTGTGATTTGACTTGTAGTCAAAGTTATAACGGGGGATGAGAGATTTGATTCAAAATCTACCTCTTTTCCATCTGTATCTCAAAACTGACGCATTTTCCAAGGAGATACTCTGGAATCATTTTCGTAGATTTTTTCAGGACCTACAAAGTTATTCAACATATTCCCCCGAAAAATGAAGATGTTCCAAGTTATAATAAAGGAATTGAGAACTTACCTGAAAATGACAACTTGTTCTCTCTGTTTTTCAAGATTGATGCGTTCTTCGAGGAAGTACTTTGGAACCTTCTTCGTAGATCTACAAAAACTGACTCACTTCGTTTCCTCGGAAAAGCTGTATTTTTCGATCATTCATAACGGAAGAATCGAGGAACTATCTTAAAAAACCAAAGCTAGCCACCTTCTCCAATCCAGTGGGTCTTTTCGGGATGGTTGCAGAAATATTAGCTTTTCATCTTGCTTTTCATTGAACTATTATACAAGTCCATTCAGTCAATCCCAACTAGTACAATAACTGTTTGGGTGTCATCATTGCCAGCAGGCGCTGCGGCCTGCTGGCAAGAGGCTGCTTTCCGAGGTAGGAAAATGGCTTGAAAATTGTTTTTTGGCCTAAAATCGCCATAATTTGGCTCCCAGACGTCCAAATAAGACTTTCCTTGGCTAATTTTGAATCCTTCTCCATTGGCTAACGAGGAAAGAATCTGGTCTGCGGGTCATGGATTTGGCTGAAACATTGGGGATATCCTACTTTTGTTGCCAAATCATGATATGAATGATTCTGCCGAGAATAGGATTTTTTGAGACCGAAATGGGTGTGATTTGCGGCAAACAATTATTTCAACTCCAAATGAGTTCCGGGTGGTTAAAAGAAATAATTCTGACATGTTTGGGCATCAGAAACAAGTATCCAGAGTTACGTAGGCCAAGGTGAATTTCAGGAAAACCTACGGCATGTTTTGAGGGGCCGAAAGGGGGGCGGAATTGACAGAGACCGAGGAACCCTGGTGAATTCTCGTCCCTCGTCGGCGGAGCTGCCGCAGTCATCATGTTTTGGCAAGGACTCCTCAGAAAATTCTTGATTAGAACAACGGATGTATCCGTCCGTAAATTGAGTCGCAACTCGCTATTCCTCCAACTAATCTTAGATGTATGGAGAGTTGAAAGAATAGCGACTCGCGACATCGCGACTCGATATACCTCCACATTGGTATCGAGCGATGATGTGTGGATATTGGGAAATGATGATCGACCCGTGAATCAAGCGGTGTTTTAGTTTGCTTCCTTCATTCTCCTTCGTTCCTTGCTCCGTTCTCATCTCTCGTCCATTTGAACGATGGAACTTGATCCATAGCATGCAAGCTGATAAGAGGAGTGAGGAGAGAGTCGAAAATATATAACTCGTTCTCCAGGCTCTTATGCCACTAATTCGTCATCGATCATTTCATTCCTCAAATATTGATAGTCAAGGGGACCGGTTATTGAGATACCTCGTTCCTTCTTGTCGTCGGGTGCGCATTCACAGTAGAGTATTTCCTCTATTTTTTTCTCTATTCTCAAGCATACATCATTGAAGATTGAGATCAGGATTGAGATCCAAGAAATTATTGCCGAAAATAGGGCCAACATGTCAGTTCCGTACCCTGTAACATCTGCTTTTTTGGGCCAATATCTGCGGTAGAAATCGCGCTAAGCATTTAAAATTTCTTCGAGCTAAACTACCCGAAAAATCATGGTATCCAGGTGTCAAATTCCATAGGTACCGATGCAGAAAGTCACCGTTTGATCCGCAGGACAAGGGTATACATTTCATGCCGGACTTTTGCTTGAAAATCTATTACCTCCGTTCTCCTCAATGAAAAGTAACTTCCCTCATTTTATACCTCTCCATATTAATTTGTCAAAATAGCTAACGACAGAACAAAACTTTCACATGCACCAAGGTATTGGAAACAATTGATGTGCGACCGTGGGAGAGCGCCAACTTGTGAAAAACACGTTCTGTCAAGCTCGTCGGTCAGTTCCGTACCTTATTAGCGCGACCACTAGGCCCACGGCTCCGAAGATCCTGCTCGACTCTTTCTTTCAAGTATTTGGTGATCATATGTAATCCTCAGAATTTTGAGGCTGTAGCTCGAGCCGTTTGTCTGTGAGGTCGATTTTAGTGGCTTAATGGCAGATCCGTACCCTGTGACCTTTGATTTTCAAAAAATTCGGATTTCGCTTTGCGCGGCATGAGCGCGGCTCTCGGCCCGGCTCTCGGAAAACGAATAGAAATTTGCAGGATAATGTTCAGGTTACGAGATTGAGGAATGCCTCGTAAGGATAACACAGCAAAGTCCTAATGGAATAGATATTGCAGTGAAGTTTGTGAATCAATCAATGACTCGAAATTGCTCTGAACAGGAGAAATCGTTGCTGGACCTCGTCGAGTATCTCGTCGATACAACAAGGTTCGAATGCCTACCCTTCACAATACTATCAGGTATGAACTGGATATTGAATAACGAGTAATGAGTACTTTCACTCCATTGAATAGAAGAATATGGTGTGATCCAATTGAGAGGGATGTTCCGAGCAAAAAATAGAAAAACAAAATGAGCTCAGAACCGAGCTAAGCACGAGTTTAATCTCGTGTCCAATCTCAACTATTGACCGGTAGTGCTCATGCTGGAAGTTTTTAAGCGGGATTTTTCTCGTAGATTCGCGATTACTCCGAGGCGTCCAAATTCGACGCCCCTTAGCTCGTTTTGCAGCTTTGTTTCCCGCTCTTCAAGACGATGTAAGTCAGATTGACATATTCTCGATTGACATACGGGCGATCCGTCACGGACGGGAACGGCGCTCACTAGCTCAGATAGTGGGCGCTCGTATTCAATGCAAATGGAACCTCGGCCGATGACACGCAAGTTCACGGTCGCGAATAGCGATACAACTCGTAAATTCTGCTGCTCTGTCCCAGCTCACGTTCTGCACCTAAGATTTGAAAAATGTGAATGGGAGAATCCGCGAAGAGTGAGCTCCGAAAGACAAAACAAGGAAATGATCCCATACCCTTGTCTGCGGCATCATTGCGGAGGAGCTGATTCGCGGGTATGGAGTGATATTCGCAGCTCGCCGAGTCGACTGCTTACGGATTCACACGCTTTGCCTAACAGGTGGATGCATAACCCACGTAAGCGATGACAGCAGTACGTCGGCTGCACTCTATGAGAAAATAGCGCTTTTCTGATGGGAACTGAGTTTTTCGAGCAATTTTACTGCTTGGATGGCAAAAAATGAGGCATGATATGTGTTGAGCATATAGTTTCCGACCGATGATAGTTCTTTGGGAATTCTTCTGCGCTCAAACGGAGCCCTGGTGCACGGAAAAGGTGAGAAAATACACGATTTCCTATGAAAAAAAAACGTTTCTCTGATGAAAACTGAGTTTTTCGGGCAATTTCACTGGTTGGATGGCAAAAATGAGGCCGGATATGTATTCAGCATATAGTTTTACATCGATAATAGTTTTTCGGAATTCTTTCTGCATTCAAACAAAGCCCTGGTGCACGGGAGAAGTGAAGAAATACACGATTTTTTATGAAAAATAGCGTTTTTCTGATGAAAATCGAGTTTTTTGAGCAATTTTACTGCTTAGATGGTAGAACCCAGGCCGGATATGGATTGAGCATACAGCTCTACATTGGTGATTGCTCTTTGGTGATCTTCCTGCGTTCAAACCAAGCCCTGGTGCACGGGAAAGATGGGGAGATACACGATTTTCTATGGAAAATTAGCGTTTTCCTGATGAAAATCGAGTTTTTCGAGCGATTTCACAGCTTGAATGGCATGAATGAGGCCGGGTATGTGTTCAACATATAGTTCCACATTGATGATAGTTCCTTGAAAATTCTCTCGCGTTCAAACGAGGCCCTGGTGCACGGAAAACGTGGGGAAATACACGATTCTCTATGGGAAATTAGCGTTTTCCTGATGAAAATCGAGTCTTTCGAGCAATTATACCGCTCGAAAAATGAGGCCGGATATGTATTCAGCATATAGCTTCACATCGATGATGGTTCTTTGGGGATTTTCCTGCGTTCCAACAAAGCCCTGGTGCACGGGAGAAGTGGGAAAATACACGATTTTCTATGAAAAAATAGCGTTTTTGTGATAAAAATCGAGTTTTCTAAGCGATTTTACTGCTTGGATGGTAGAACTCAGGCCGGACATGGATTAAGCATCTAGTTCTACATTGTTGATTGTTCGTTGGTAATTTTTCTGCGTTCAAACCAAGTCCTGGTGCACGGAAAAGGTGGGGAAACACACGATTTTCTATGGAAAATTAGCGTTTTCCTGAGGAAGACTGAGTTTTTCGAGCAATTTCACAGCTTGGATGGCATAAATGAGGCCAGATATGTGTTCAACATATAGTACCACATCGATGATAGTTCCTTGAAAATTCTCTCGCGTTCAAACGAAGCCCTGGTGCACGGAAAAGGTGGGGAAATACACGATTCTCTATGGGGAATTAGCGTTTTCCTGATGAAAATCGAGTCTTTCGAGCAATTATACCGCTTGGATGGCAAAAATGAGGCCGGATGTGTATTCAGCATATAGTTTCACATCGATGATACTTCTTTGGGGATTCTCCTGCGTTCCAACAAAGCCCTGGTGCACGGGAGAAGTGGAAAAATACACGATTTTCTATGAAAAAATAGCGTTTTTGTGATGAAAATCGAGTTTTCTGAGCGATTTTACTGCTTGGATGGTAAAACTCAGCCCGGATATGGATTGAGCATATAGTTCTACATTGGTGATTGTTCGTTGGTGATTTTTCTGCGTTCAAACCAAGCCCTGGTGCACGGAAAAGGTGGGGAAATACACGATTTTCTATGGAAAATTAGCGTTTCTTGATGAAAATCAAGTTTTTCGAGCAATTTTACTGCTTGGATGGCAGGAATGAGGCCGAATATGTGTTCAACATATAGTTTTACATCGATAATAGTTCTTCGGAGATTTTTTTGCGTTCAAACTAAGCCCTGGTGCACGGAGAAGTTGGGAAGATACACAATTCTCTATGAAAAAATAGCTTCTCTGATGAAAACTGAGTTTTTCGAGCAATTTCACTGCTTGGATGGCAGAATTGAGGCTAGATATAGATTGAATTATATCAATTCTCTCATGAGAAAAATATGATATTTCTTCTCTATTAGTATCCAAAACTTCAAAGGAGAGGACTACTGTTTATCCCCATCTTATGAGTCGACTGGTTGTTACAAATTTTTCATTTGACCCCTTCAAAGTTTCCCAATCAATAATCAATCAACGAATTGGTATAACTTTAGCAATCTCCTCTCCAATTCATTAGATGAAAAAGATGTATCAACCAAAGATTCGGGATATCAAAATAAGTCATCATCATCTTCTCTGTACTTTTCAATCCTGATGGATGGGAAATATGAGACTTCTACACAAGAAGAATCGTACTCACGTGATTGAAAAGTCACGAGTGAGAATGTATCCGATATTTGGGGCTCGAAATAGACTCAGCTCTCAATTTGATCAATCTATCTGATTCCTCAAAATTTCAAAAGAATCGTCCGTATCGTTGTGGAGTTTTGGTGCACGAAGAAAACGATACTCACACAAACATTCATTGAAAACTAGGAAGAAAAGTCTATGTTGTAACTTGATGGAGGGTCAGTTGTAAAATGTAAGACGTACAGTCGGTAGGTCTTGGCGAGAGGAACAAGAAGAGCTCTGTTCCATATAGCTGAGAGATATACTCGAAGATATGAGTTCTTAGTTTTACATCTCGGTACCTCCTCTTCCGAGCTTTATCCAGACGGCACCCATGGACGTGGGGTTGAGATACGCTCAATCCGCGCGTCAGCAATTGCCAACTACCGATTTCATCTTGGTGGGGGGGAACTACAGTTTAAGGTGGGTTCCGAACCACCGAGACCGCCGTAGAAAGCACATGAAAAAAATCTCAGTGGTGCCGGCCGGGAATCGAACCCTGGCCTTCCGCGTGGAAGACCGAGGACTAGATCCACTAGGCCACGGCGGCCTCGAGAGGTTTAGTCGAGAAGGCAAATGAGATTCAAACACTAATTTAGCAATCTGTGCAAGCAAAATTTTTGTTGTCCAATGTTTCTATCTCAGTTTTCTCCTCCAGTGTACCTCTTAGCCATATGAAACAGATCCCTTTTTGTCCCTTTTGCTGAGGTCTATCGACTGTTCGTCGCACATTTCACCCACGACCCTCCATGAAAATACACCATAAATTTCTTTCCCACCTCCCCCACGTGTCCATATGGGTCTTTTTACATATTTTGTTTTTTAATGTTCACGATAACTTATCAACGGACCGACTAATGCTCTCAAAATTTCGAGGATTCACAGAGAATCATTAAATCGAAAGCTGGGTCAATTTTGGAGCTTGTATATTGCATATGTTTCGACTTGATTCTTCGATCCCGCGAGTATCGTTTTTTTACGAATTTTGATAAAATCAAAGTGTAGTACTTCTGCTCTGTGAGCATTCGAAAATACCAAGAAGACAATTACTGTCAATACCCATGTTCTGAGTCGATTGGTCAAGGCGAGGCCGTACATCGGGGCCATATTGGGGGAAACCTTGAGGGTTGTAGGTGGCGCCACTGCAATTACCGACCCTCGCTAAATAGCGAGACGTCAGGTGGCGCCACCATGACAGTTTGAACAAAACGAGGTGTCTAACCCAAGGTATCATTTCTATGCTTCGTGAATTTTTATCTGCAACATTATCGACATGGTGGGGTTTCTTCCCTAATACCGGGAAGGATCACGGGCGGAACTCGCTGCTCGACCGTCGGGGCGGAGTACACAGAACTGACAAAAATCCCTCTGGTTTTATTCTAGAGTTTCGGATCCATCCGAAACGGGCTAGTGAATGATCTCTGACATCTCAGGGATCCTCTGTATTTTCTCCTGAATGAGAGAGGATTTCCTTCAATTACCAGGTATGACCGCGGGTGAGACTCGCTCCTCGACCCTCGGAGTGAGGAGTATAAAACCGACAAAAATCGCACTCGTTTTTCTCTAGAGTGTCGGATCCATCCCAAAATCGCTGGAAAGTATCTGGCAAGTTGCAGGGGTCATTTGCATCATTTTCTGAATGATAGCGGACTTTTTCCCGATTACCAGGTAGTATCGCGGGCGAGACTCGCTCCTCGACCTTCGGAGTGAGGAGTACAAGACCGACAAAAACTGCACTCGTTTTTTTCTAGAGTCTCGGATCCGTCCCAAAACTGCTAGAAAGTGATCTTACAAGTCTCAGGGATTATCTTAATCATTTTCGAAATTCTAGAGGTTTTTTTCCCTAATTCCCAGGCCGGATCGCGAGCGAGCCTCGCTCCTCGACCCTCGGGCAGAGGAGTACAGAACCGACAGAAATCGCTCTCCTTTTCTTCTAGAGTCTTGGATCCGTCCCAAAACTGCTAGGAAATGATCTCACAAGTCTCAAAGATCATTCCAATCATTTCCAAGATTTGAGAGGACTTTTTCCCAATCACCAGGTAGGATCGCAGGCGAGAGCCGCTCTTCGACCCTCGGAGTGAGGAGTACAAAACCGAAAAAAATCGCACTCGTTTTTTTCTGGAGTCTCGGATCCATCCCGAAATCACTGGAAAGTATCTGGCAAGTCTCAGGGATCATTTGCATCATTCTCTGAATGATAGAGGATTTTTTCCGATTACCAGGTAGGATCGCGGGCGAGACTCGCTCCTCGACCCTCGGAGTGAGGAGTACAAAACCGGAAAAAGATCGCTCTTGTCATTTCTAGAGTCTCAGATCGGTCCCAACACTGCTGGGAAAAGATCTCACAAGTCTCAGGGATCATCTCGATCATTTTCAAGATTTTAGAGGATTTTTTCCGATTACCAAGTGGGGTCGCGGTCGACTCTCGGAGTGAGGAGTACGAAACCGACAAGAATCGCACTCGTTCCTTGCTAGAGTCTCAGATCCGTCCCAAAACTGCTAGGGAGTGATCTCACAAGTCTCAGAGATCAACTCAATCATTTCCAAAATTTTAGAGGATTTTTCTCCAATTCCTAGGCCGGATCGCGAGCGAGACTCGCTCGTCGACCCTTGGGCGGAGGAGTACAAAACCGACAAAGATCGTTTTCGTTTTTCCCCAGAGTCCCGGATCCATCCCAAAAATGTTAGTGAATAATCTCCCTGGAATTCAACTGCTCCCATATTGCATGTCCTCGGACTCATAACAGGTGTGGAAGTGTTGAAACCTTCACCACTATTGAAACCACATTACTCCCGATTTTGAATCCCGCGCGCGTGCTTCTGATGCTGCCGAGCGAGATTCTCAGAGTGGAGCCATCTCTCGGACTGCGAGCGCCGGGCAAAGATTCGACCAGCTTGTGCTTCGCGGGCCGGCAGGTTAGACTACCGCGTTCGCGTTCCAGAGATTTTGAGAGTTTCATTGTGAGCAGCGAAATGCGAGTGTGCTCAACGTTATCAGTAAATCCAGGAGAATTGCGCTATGAAGAGACATCCAGGCTAACCCATCGATCAGAGGCACAGCGATTGATTGCGTGCACGTCGGCTCATGCGTCCACCTCCATGCAAGCAGACGATGAATTGGGTGAGTTTTGCAATAACAAATTTTTCGTATTTTCTCCGTAGTGTCTCTCCATAGCGCAATTCTCTGATGCATTCTGTGAATGCTCGTCAAGTTTGAGGTCAATCCGTCCTGTCAATCTTGAGATATTCATGAAACGGAGAAGTCACTAGATTACGTGGTGAAACGGAGCTGTACGGCTTCGCCTCAAGGCGAGGCCGTACAAAGTCGATTTGTCGTCTGCTAAAACCCTAGTTCGTGCTACAATTTTTGCTCTGTGCATCTTAGACGAATCGGTTAGACATGATATCGCTTCATAGCGCAATTCTCTCGAATCTACTGATTTCAATGAGCACTCGTACATTGCTCTACCTACAATACAACTCGCGATACTTCTGGAACGCTGGAGCCAACAGCCACGTGGTTATGAATTTTCAATATCGTTTCAGAAATATCGCGAGTTGTATCGTAGTTAGAGCAATGTACAAGTGCTCATTGGAATCAGTAGATTCGAGAAAATTGCGTTACGAAGCGATATCATGTCTAACCGATTCATCCAAGAAGCACAGAGCATAAATTATGGCACGAATTAGGGCTTTGGCAGACGACAAATCGACTTTGTACGGCCTCGCCTCTACGGATTTTCCATTCAACCCCTCAGAATTTTTTGCAACAAAAAAATTCCAATAACTTTTGGATTCCTCCGCAAATTCCTCACTCCAGTATTCGCAATGTAACTTTCCGATGAAGGGTTCTTGAGGACCCACGGAGCACTAGAAGGTAGAGAGTGGTCTTTTCCAACCCGGAAAACTATATGGATGAAGTGTTGACCAGATTCAAACGAGATGAAATGAATACGAATCGAACATGGACGGTCACAGTTCAAGTTGCTAATCGAGAAGGACCAGGAAGAGAACAATTCAATGATAAAATGACATTGACAATGGCTGGAACTGGAAAAAAGGCTCCGTACAGAGGGGAATGTGGATGTCTCCTATATCTCAGCAGTACGACGCGTCCAGACATAACGTACGCAGTGGATATAATCAGTTGCCATCAGATAATTCCCACAAGAGAAGATTCGAACTCAGTCGAACGAGTGCTCAAATATTTGATGAGAACGAGAAGTTTCGGACTCACTTACTATGGACATCAGAGGATCCCTGACAATTTGTGGATACGTGATTCGGCTCTATGGAGCATTCGTAGCTTGAGAGACTCATAAACAGACGTATGTTGCGTTATTGACCTGTGAAGCGGGATTTGTTGCGATCAGCCAAGCTTGTCAAAAGTGGTAGAAGACGCTTACCTTGGGACGCCCGACGCCGCCTACTCATCCCCACTCCTGCCCACTGTATTCGATGCATTTCCCGATGCATCACGAGCGAAGGCCTGTTTGAGCGACTAATTCGTGTGTGCGTGTTCATTTTTGCGCGCACGCGTGCGCGTGTCACAAGTATCATAGGTCACACTCTTGCGCTCCGATTATTTTGAGCACTCTCTCTTTTGTATATATTTCCAATGACGAGGGAAAATGTCATTGAGCAATGAATGGAACATACAACATGCATGTACGGATCCCTCGAAGGACCCCGCACGAAATGCATCATTCTGGCTCCTGGTAGTTGTTGTCAATATTCTACTATCCAATAGATCGGTACATGACGATCAAGAGTTCAAATGAGGCCAAAGAGCAAAAATATTCCGGTTTTGAGCTATGAAGCTTCAAAATCGTGGATTTTCAAGCCTCGAGACAGGTTATGTTTACATCCCAACGAAGATATTCGGCTTTGGTGGAACAACGGGTGAACAATACGTACTTGTACGATGAGATTGTAGAGTACGGGATATTGTGATCGTGCCAGGAATATGGAAATGAGTACAAATCGAGAATCGATATCGAGGAACGGCGAGGCGAATCAGTTCATGTAGGAAATGCAAGATATCTTTTGATGAGATTATGGCATGTATGGGAACTATTTCTGAGAGTAACTATTTCGAATCCAATTGTAGATTTCATCAGCAAATTCTTGGATTTCCAATGGGTCCTCCCATCTCACCAGTTTTTGCAGACTTGGTGATAGGAGATCTTGGAACGATCTGTTCAATGAATTTGGCTGGAGAACGGGATTGTACGCCTTTCTCTCACTTCGGATATCACAATGACATCTTACTCTGTATGAAGGAAGGATTTCAAGGAACTGTTCCGAACGTGATCAATAGTTATGATCCTCACTTGACATTCTCGTTTGAGATAGAAGTGGATAATAAGATCAATATCCTAGAAATCTCCCTAATCAGAGAAAACAATCGAGTCATAACAAATTGGTATCAAAAACCCACGGCTTCTGTACGAATTCTCAACTTCCTCCCCAACCATACTTCCCAAAAGAAGGAGAATATGATTTGCGATGCAGTAGACAGATCCATCTCCTCATCTCACAAGAGAGAGAAAGAGTGAGAGAGAGAGAGAGAGGGAGAGAGAGAGGGAAAGAGGGAGAGAGGGAGAGAGGAGGGGAGGGAGAGAGGGAGAGAGGGAGAGAGGGAGAGAGAGAGAGAGAGGGAGAGAGAAAGAGAGGAAGGGAGGGAGAGAGGGAGAGAGGGAGTGAAGGAGAGAGGGAGAGAGAGAAAGAGGGAGACAGGGCGAAAGGGTGAGAGAGAGAAAGGAAGAGAGAGAGAGAGAGAGAGAGAGAGAGAGAGAGAGAGAGAGAGAGAGAGAGAGAGAGAGAGAGAGAGAGAGAGAGAGAGAGAGAGAGAG
>JAPYYZ010001700.1:0-14596 GCA_030522705.1 Eretmocerus eremicus | reverse complement strand
CGAGTCTAAGAGAGTCTAATAAAGTGTTCCTGTGTGCGGCTTGAATCTGCGTACGTTTACTTGGTGCCGATAGCTCCTAGAGAGCTGAAAACTCTTATATTACATATCTCATACTAATAATCATCTTTATACAAAATTTGCTATTCATTTTACATAACCAAGTAGGTTGGAATATTCATTATTATTTTTTCAAAGTTTGAATTTTTAAAGAATTACTCCTCACATAATTGATCTGCTCATGTCACAACACCATTGATCCCTTGTATAAAGGCCTTGGTTGATCTTTCTTCCAATTACATCTTGAGGGGGTCACTGAAGAATGGAGATTTGGTATGAGAGTGATATTATGGTATCTAATATAAATGTAAAATTTATGTTCTTATTCCCACTGTGTATAATGTATATTATTATCTATGCATATGTGTGTGGGTATACTATCCTACACACATATTTATATGGAGTATTATATCATTATTTCTGTAGGAATATGTAGTCTTTGTTGAATTTTTACAGGGTGTAATTCACTACATCAATATTTGGCTAGTATTATGAGGGAGTGATTGTGCATTGAAGTTGATATCGAGTTGATATTGAGTTGATTTGTTATTGGTGATCAGAGATTCGCGGTTTGAATCTGAATTTCATTGTTTCATGGCATATGATAGTCCTCCGCCGAGGTTGAAGTTCTCCAGCCGCACCTGGGAATCTACTTGATATCGGTTACGAATACTAGACTGACGCAGATACAGTGGCACCATAGTGGCGCGCGTCTCTGCGTTGGATCCCCCTCCTTCCTCGCATTCTGTGTCCTCACTCCGGTGATCCTTGCGCTCATCTGTGGGAGAATTTTTGCGTCGGCGCCGTTATCATTATGAAGTATGCGCGGAGAAATTTTTCTACAGATAAGCGTGGGAACTACTGGACGGTGGCATACAATGCGGAGAGGGAGGGAGACCCACTGTGGAGATGAGGCGTCACTATGGCGCAATCGTCTCTGCGACGGTCATTGGCGCCGTAGTAGAGCGTCGGCTCTGCGGTGGATCTCCTCTTCTCTGTGCATTCTGTGCCTCCACTCCGGTGATTTTGTGCTTATCTGTAGGAGAATTTCCGCGTCGGCGTTGTTACGATAAGGAGGATGTGTAAAGAATTTTTTTACCGATCATTATTACCTCTCATCTACCTAGAGTTGGTACTTAGATAGATGGGTTTTTTCTTCACTTCAATACCATCGTCTGAGCAAACATCTGTCGTCTCCCCGGAATCGTGACTTGGAGGTATATGTAAGTTTCACAATGCTAAACTACTGTGTAATCCATCTTCTGACATTTTGTTGGAGTCGGTATTGCGAACTATGTGTTGATTCTTATCGCAAAACAACTTCATCTGCAAACATCGGTTATCTCTTTGGGCCCTGTGATTGGATGCACGGGCTATCCTTCGAAAGCAAAATCCGAGTATAATCAAACAGCTGTCTCCTCTCCGTAGCAGAAATGGGAGGAATGCAGTAGTTCTCAAACATAAAACCACTTTCGGAGCGAACCTCTGTTTTCTCCTTGGAGTCGGTATTTAGAGGGATACGTGATTACAACGACGAAAACCACCCCGTAAGCCAACTTTTGTCATCTTCTCCAATATGAGATTGCGAAGTAACGTATGATACCGAACGCGAAGCCACTTCTTATGCGAACATTGGTCATCTCCTCAAAGTCTGTGCTAAGAGGGATGGGTTAGTTTTTCAACTCAAAACAGCTGTCGGAGCCGAATTCTGTTATCTTCTCCGAGTCAGAACTTAGAGATACCGGTTATATTCAGTACCGAGAATGATTGGTTTAGCAAACTCCTATTATCTCCTAGAGGTGGTGATCAGATAGATGGATTATTCTTTTACTGTTATACGATCGTCTAAGTAAACATTTGCCATCTCCTCGGAATTGCTGATTGGGGGTATGGGTGAGTTTTACAATGCAAAATAA
The DNA here is from genome assembly GCA_030522705.1 of Eretmocerus eremicus. Taxonomy (NCBI): domain Eukaryota; kingdom Metazoa; phylum Arthropoda; class Insecta; order Hymenoptera; family Aphelinidae; genus Eretmocerus; species Eretmocerus eremicus. Next base: position 12,623 of record JAPYYZ010001700.1, on the reverse strand, counting down.
CTATGTAACCCAGCTCTTGTTATCTTGTTGGGGTCCGTTTGCAAAGTACGGGTTGATTTTCATCGGAAAACTACTATATCTGCAAACATCGGTTGTCTCTCTGGACCTTGTGATTAAATGCACGGGTGATTCTTTGATTGCAAATTCACAGTTTGAGCAAACCTCTGTCGTCTCCACGTAGCTGAGATGAGGGTTATGCATTAGTTTTGAAACACAGAATCACTGACGGAGCGAATCTGTATCATCTCCTTGGAGTCGGTACTCAGAGGGATAGGTAATCCCAACAACGTCAACCATTCTGTAAGCCAACTTTTGTCATCTTCCTGGAGATGAGATTGCGAGGTAAGATATGATTCCGAACGCGAAGCCACTTTTTATGCAAACGTCGGTTATCTTCTCGGAGTCTATAATTGGAGGGATGGGTCAGTTCTTGAACACAAGACTACTGTGTGAGCAGAATTCTCTCATCTCCTCCGAGTCGGGACTTAGAGATACCGGTTTTATTGAGTACAGAAGATGATTGGTTGAGCAAACCTCTATCATCTTCTAGAGGTGGTAATCAGATCGATGGGTCATTCCTTCGGTGTTATACCATCGTCTAGGTGAACATTTGTCATCTCCCCAGAATTGCTGATTGGGAGTATGGGTGAGTTGCACACTGCGACTCACCCATACGGTGCGCACAATGCGAAACAACTATGTAATCCAGCTCTCGTTATCTGGTTGGAGTCGGTTTGCGAAGTACGGGTTGATTTTTATCGGGAAACCACTACATCTGCAAACATCGGTTGTCCCTTCAAACCCTGTGATTAGATGCATGAGTGGTTCTTTGGTTGAAATATTACAACTCGAGCAAAACTCTGTCTCGTCTCTGTAGCTTAAATAAGGGTAATGCAGTAGTTTCCAAACATGAAGCGACTGTCGGAGCGAATCTCTGTTATCTCCCTGGAGTCGGTTCTGAGAGGGATATGAAATTACAACGACGGGGACCACTCTGTAACCCAACTTCTATCATCTCCCTCGAGATGAGATTGCGGAATAAGGTATGATACCGAACGCAAAGCCACTCATTATGGAAACATCGGTTATCTCCTCGAAGTCTGTACTGAGAGGGATGGGTTGGTTCTCCAACGCAAAACGACTGTCGGAGCAGGATTCAATCATCTTTCCGGAGTCGGAACTTATAGATACCGGTTCCTTAGAGTTGGTGCTCAGATAGATGGGTTATTCTTCCACTGCGATACCGTCGAATAAGCAAACATACGTCATCTCTGCGGAATCGCTTTTCGGAGGTATGTGTGAGTTTTACAATGCGGAACTACTGTGTCATTCATCTTCTGTCATATTGTTGCAGTCGGTATTGCGGAGTACGGCTTGATTGTTATCACAAAATAACTCTTTCTGCAACATTGGTTATCCCTCCGCCCGCTGTGGTCAGATGCACGGTTATCTCTTGTTTGTAGAATCACTGTCTCAGCAAAAATGTGTGATCTCCCCGGAATCGCTGATTAAAGGTATGGGTGAATGGAACAATGCAGAACATCTGTGGAATCCAGCTACAGATAACTTGTTGGAATCGTTGTTGCGGAGTATGAGTTGATTTTCATCGCGAAACGACTTTATCTGCGAACATCGGTTATCTCTTTGGACGCTGTGATTGGATGCATGGTTATTGTTTGACTGCAAAATCACCGTCTGAGCGAACTTCCGTCTTCTCTCCGTAGCTGGAATGAGGCCAATGCATTAGTCTTCAAACACAAAACCAGAGTCGGAGCGAACCTCAGTTATCTCCTTGGAGTCGGTACTTGGAAGGAGAGGTGATTCCAACCACGCAGACCACTCTATGATCCATTTTTTGTTATCTTCCTGAAGATTACGATGTGAGGTATGATCCCGAACGGCAAGCCACTCCTGATGCAAACATCGGTTATCCCCTCGGAGTCTATAACTGGAGGGATGGGTTAAAATTTGGACACAAAATTACTATCAGAGCAGAATTCGGTTAACTCCGCGATGTTGGAACTTGGAGATACCGGTTATTTTTAGTACAAGAAATAATTGGTTGGAAAAACTCCTATTATCTCCCTAGAGTTGGTACTCAGATAGATGGGTTATTTCTTCACTGCAATACCATCGTTCGAGCAAACATCTGTCATCACCCCGGAATCGCTATTTGGAGATATGTTTGAATTCCAGAATGTGAAATTACTGTGTAATCCATCTTCTGTCATCTTGTTGGAGTTGGTTAGGCAAAGCATGGGTTGATTTTTATAGCAAATAACTTCATCCGCAAACATCGGTTATCTCTTTGGACCCTCAGATTAGATGCTCGGAATATTCTTTGATTGCAAAATCACAATCTGAGCAAACCTTTGTTTTCTCCTCGTAGCTGAGATGAGGGTAGTGCATTAGCTTTCAAACACAGATTCACTGTCGGAGCAAATCTTTATCATCTCCCTGCAGTCGGTGCTCAGAGAGATAGATGATCTCAACAACGCAAACCCCTCTATAAGGCAACTTTTGTCATTTCCCTGGAGATGAGATCGCGAAGTGAGGTATGATCCCGAACGCAGAGCAACTTTCTATGCAAACATCGGTTATCTCTTGAAGTCTGTACTGAGTGGGATTGGTTAGTTGTCTAAATCAAAACGACTGTCGGAGCCGAATTCTGTTATCTGCTCCGAGCCGGAACTTAGAGATACCGGCTATTTTTTGCACGAAGAATGATTGGTTGAGCAAACTCCTATCACATCCTCAGAGTTGGTATTCAGATAGATAAGTTATTTTTTCATTGTGAATCATCGTCTCAGCAAACATCTCTCATCTCCCTGGAATTGGTATTTGGAGGTATGTGTAGATTTGACCATGCCAAACCATTGTGTGATCGACTTTCTCTCAACTTGTTGGAGTCAATTTACAAAGTACTGGTTGATTTTCATCGAAAAACATTTACATTTGCAAACATCGGTTGTCTCTTCGAACCCTGGGATTAGATGCATGGTTATTCTTTGATTCCGAAATCGCCGTCCGAGCAAACCTCTGTCTTCTCTCCGCAGCTGAAATAAGGGTGATTCATGAGTTTTCAAACACAAAATTGATATCGGAACGAACCCCTGTCATCTCCTTGGGGTCGGTACTCAGAGGGATAGGTAATTCCAAACACGCGAACCACTCTATAAGCCAACTTCCGCCATCTTTCTGGAGATGAGAATGCGATGTGAGGTATAATTCTGAACGCAAAGCCACTTTCCATGCAAACTTCGATTATCTCCTTGGAATCTGTAATTGGAGGGATGAGTTAGTTTTTGAACACGGAACCACTGCTTAAGCAGAATTCCCTCATCTCTTCCGAGTCGGAACTCAGAGCTATCGGTTATTCTCAGTACGGAGGATGATAGGTTCAGCAAACTCCTACCATTCCCCTAGAAAAGGTAATCAGATAGATGGGTTATTCCCCAACTGCAATACCATCGTCTAAACAAACATCTCTCATCTACTCGGAATCGTTATTTCGAGGAATATGTAAGTTGTACCATGCCAAACCATTGTGTAATCCACTTCTTCTCAATTTTTTGGAGCCGGTACTGCGAAGAATGGGTTGATTCTCACAGCAAAACAACTTCATCTGCAAACATCGATCATCTCTTTGGACCTTGTGATTAGATGCACAGGTTATTCCTTTATGTCGAAATCACAATCTCAGCAAACCTGTCCTCTTTCTGGAGGTGGGATGAGGGTAATGTATAGGTTTCGAACACAGAACCACTGTCGGAGCGAACTCTATCATCTCCTTAGAGTCGGTACTCAGAGGGATATGTAATCCCAACAACGCAAACCACTCTATAAGCCAACTTTTGTTGTCTTTCCGGAGATGAGATTGCAAAGTACGGTATCTTTCCGAACGCAACCTTACTTTTTTTGCGAACATCGGTAATTTCTTCGGAGTCTGTACTCAGAGGGATGGGTTAGTTTTCCAATTCAAAGAGATACCGGTTGTTCTTTGTACGGAGAATGATTGGTTTAGCAAAATTCTATCATCTCCTTAGAGTTGGTACTCAGATGGATAGGTTCCTGTCCCGCTTACATGAGATGGATCAATCAATCTGTTTCCTCTCTATGAGATCCCATACATGATCAGTTGGAGAAAAAGATGGCAGAATGGCACTACGTACTGGACGAGAGTAGATTGGTTGGAATTCTTTATTTCGATTTGTCATTGTCATTCACGTATGTTTATTGACTAGCCGTCTACTCTAGATACTTGGTTCGCGCACGCGAGGATTTTCTTGGAGCACGGTATACTCGAGAATTCGTGAATGCAAGAATGCGAATTCGCTCGCGTTACCGAGCTCCGGAATCAACTCGCGTACGTGAGCTCTGGACTCATCTCGCGAACGCGACAGATTTCGGTGGCGGAGATGAACTTGGGTCTCGCGTACGCAAGTTTGGCCGCGCCTTTGCTTGTGCGAAGAATTTCTCCGGGGGGCCTGAGCTGATGTTCGCGTACGCGAGGATTGAGTGCAGATAAGATTTGTTCTAGGGCTCGCCGTCGGGAGAATAGGAATCGGCTCGCTTGTGCATGTATTTTTTCGACAATGGGCAATCGCCCACATGTGCATGGTTCTTCTCACGAATGGGTTTCTGCTCGCGCGAGCGAACATGTCCTCAAGAATGAGAATTGGCTCGCGTACGCGAGTTTCGGCACAGGCTCGTGTATGCGATGGTAGTTGCGACCGACGGGAAGTAGGGGCTCGTACCTGGAATTCTAGCACCTGCTCGCGTGCGCGAAGAATTTCCGAGGTCGAGTTCAAGTGAGAGATTCACGTACGCAAGTAAAACAATCGGCTGGTCTTACACAAGGATTATCTGCAAGAGAGCCATAGTCATGGGCTCGCATATGCATCAATAGGAACCGTTCCGCAGATGCCATTTCAGGAATCGACTCGCGTATGGGACGGTTTTTGGTGGCCGAGGCAAAGTGTAGAGCTGGCGTAGGTGTTCTTCGGAATCATATTTCGGCGCGACAGGACTTGATTGTAGCTTCGCAGAACATGGAGAAAGACAAATTTTCCTTCATCCTACACGCAAACGGATCAGCCCGGTAGGATTTGTCAAACTAAAGACGAAACTGATCAAACTCTGCAAGATGTTTCTTTGACCAGCACTGCTATGGTACCACAACGGTCCCCTAGGGATCCCGACATGGTGCTGAAAAGATTGAACTGAAGTCCTCGTCGGACACTGGCGGAGAACCGGGACGAGATCTCACGCTGTCCCCTAGAGCAGTGCTGTCATGGCGCAGGAGAAGTTTCAGAGGTCTCTGGCAAGAATGGAACCAATATAACTCAAGACTCCGCTCGAATATTGATGAAATAACGCTAGGGTCCCACAAACTATTCCCCGGACCAATCGAGACGGGGTGCCACATCGGTCCCGAAGGAGTCTCACGGTTGTGCTACGAGAATAAAAAAATGCCCCGCTTGGGTGCTCTTGGAATAGAAGTGCCGGGAAATCACGGATGTCATCCTGCTCGGGTGCTGGCGGTCTAATGCTGCGCCACTATGAACTCTTCCCTGCAGCAGGGATGAGTTGTCACATCGATATGCTCCGGCTGAAAATAATTACTTGAGACCCCAGTGACACCCCACTGAGATGACTGGGATACCACTGGGAGCGACACCGGAATGCGAGAGGCATGTCGCAGAGATTCCAAATGAGTCCTCATCGGGATGTCACAATTTTTTGAAGAAATCTCATTCCTAGGCCAGAAACGGCTGAATTCACGTACGCGAGCCCCAAGTCCGCTTCCGTCTTCAGGATCTGTCGCGTACAAGAGAGGATTCCGGAGCTCGCGTACGCGAGCGTATTCCCTTCTTGGCGTACGCAAACTCTCAAGTATACCTCAATTCAACCGAGCGAAAGATCTAATTCCCCCTCTGCCACCGAAATTCGTCCCTCACGCGAGAGGATTCCGGAGCTCGCGTGCGCGAGCCAATTCCAGAGCTCGCGTACGCGAGCAAATTTCCATCCTTGCACACGCGGACACCCGACTATTCCCCGCTTGAAGGAAATCCTCGCGTGTGCGAGACGATTCTCATACTCGCGTACGCGAACACCGACCTACTATCGACAGGAGAGATTATTTGCGCAAGCAGGAGATGCCTGAATTCACGTACGCGAGCCCCCAGTCCGCTCCCGACCTCGGGATCGGTCGCGTACGCGAGAGTATTCCGATACCGGCGTACGCGAGAGGATTCTGGAGCTCGCGTACGCGAGCAAATCCCCTTCTTGGCGTACACAAACTCTCGAGTATACCTCTCTTCAAGCGAATCCTCGTGAGCGCGAGATCATTCCCATACTCGCGTACGCGAGCAACGGCTCAGTCCCAACCGAACGGACGATTCAATTCCCCTTCTGCCACCGTAATTCGTCCCGTACGCGAAAGGATTCCGAAGCTCGCGTGCGCGAGCCGGTTCCGGAGCTCGCGTACACAAGCGAATTCCTATTTTTGCGTACACAAACTCTCGAGTATACATCGCTCCAAGCAAGTCCTCGCGTGCGCCAGATCATTCTATATTCGCGTACGCGAGCACCGGCTTAGTCTCAACGGAACGAACGATCCAGTTCCGCCTCTGCCACTGAAATTTGTTCCGTACGCGACAGGATTCCGAAGCTCGCGCGCACGAGCCAATTCCGGAGCCTGCGCATGCGAGCGGATTCTCATTCTTGCATGGATAAACCCCCGAGTAATCGTGTGGAATGGTTCTGCTCACAGATGCAAAAGCTCAGAAGTTTGCCGAGAATTTATCAAAATTAGCATGTCTAAGACAAGAGGTAAAACAATTATGGGACCTTGAGCAAGAAATGGCAAAACAACCACGTTGAATTATGAAGTTCCATCGTTCGTTCCATCGTAAATGGTCAATAAAAGCTGAATTATCAACTATGCTCTCCGATTCCCGACAATCGGAATTCAGAACCTGGTCTGATTGGAATTCGGAACCTGGTGAACGATCGGAGTCGGATGAAGAATTTTTCCTCCGCAATCAGTCCTTTTCCCCCACTGATTGATTGTGGGTGCTTCTGATAACCTCGATAGGTCATCTCGGCCGATACCATGAATGCTATCTGTATGTCAAATTCTACGTGGAAGACGATTCCGAGGTCGAAAACACAGAAGTCCATTGTAAAAACTAGTTCTACGCCCACAATACCTTGAAAATGACCTCCAAGATCAATGTCAAGGTGACCCCCTAAAAATCGGATAGAGTCTGTAGAGATCATTACTCACCATTCCTCTGATATCGGTAATTCTCGCAAAAATCACAATCGGAGGGAAGCGCGTCAATCCACAAGAAAACTCATCAAATTTGCCAGAAATTTCCCACAGTGTGGCCCGACCAGCGATAACGGAATGCCAGGGTCGCGTCGCAGGGGTTCCAAGTGAGTCCTTGTTGGGATATCACAAATTTTCCAAGAACCGATATGCCAAATCTATCGCTACTAACCACCAATTCACCACCAATTTCACTATTCCTGGGTAGCAATCGGAGGAAAAAGCACATTTTGCCGCGCGCCGCGCGATTCTCTTGCGCCTGATGACTACCAGGTTGGCTGATTATTCAGTGTATAACCTTGTACGGAAGTTAACATGTGTTTCCAAGCAGGGCATTTCGACTCTCACAATGCGACCTCGGACAGACCCCGAAGATGCGAGCGCAAGCTCTATGCCGAGATAAACTTGAGATGCTTCTCCGCTCTCACCAATGACGAGTTTTCTATTCAGAAGCTAAGACAAAAGGGTTAATTCTGGAGCAGTGTCGTATCACCGTGCTGATTTGTAATCCACGGCTGATATGGAGAGTGATCTCTGCGATTGCGAGCATCTCGTGATCAGAGTATTTCGGCATATGAAATCATATTATATCTCGAAAAAGAGTGACAGCGAGAGGAATTTTCAAGCCAACGTGAACAAGACTCACTTGCAGCGACATTGATTGGAAGCATCGAAATAATCATGAACGTACCATCTCCCAATCAACGACTATAATTCTTCTAGGAATATTGAATTTCCCAGAAATAACCACCGGTGAGACCTAGTTACACAAGCAACAGTGCTCTGATTGCCCAATATTGTTTGTTAGTATACCATACAAGCTCATAAATAGGATCTGAGGGGTACATGATTCGAATCTCGTGAAGGATAATGATTATGTTATGGGTGAGTTACTCGCAGCAAGTCTTGTTCATGTTGAGTTGGAAATTGATCGCTGTCACTCTCAAAATCATACCAAAAGACACTGATCATAATATTTGGTTGCTCGCTGTCGCAGAAATCACTCTCAATCAGCCATGGATTACGATTAAGCACGGTGGCACAAGGCTGGTCTGAATTTACCTTTCTTGTCTCGGCTTTTGAATAGGAGACTCGTTTATGGTGGGGCGGAGGAGCATCTCAAATCCATCTCGGCATAGAGCTTGCGCTAGCATCTTCGGGGTCTGTCCGAAGTCACAATGTGAGAGTCGAAATGCCCCGCTAAAATACACGTGTACTCCCCAACGAGATTATGCACTGAATCATAATCAGCCAATTTAGCAGTCATCAGGCGCGAGAGAATCGCGCCGCGCGCGGCGTAATTCGCTTTTTGATTCGATCGCTACCCTGCAAACGTAAAAAGAGCAAGTGCCATAGACACACAGCCAATGTCATAGCGACTCTGCACGAAAACAAACATTTGAGTGAATCGCTGCGATATACCCGATGCATCTGATACACCCCAACCATCTCTGCGATACATCCCATTGATACACACCTTAGCGATACGCCCGAAACACCTAAGCGATACGATCGATACGCCTCGCGATATGCTTGATGCGCAATTCTGGCCTGTTTTCAGAATTGTCTAAAAAAAATTTGGATTATTGAAAAATTTTTTTTTTGTGAATTCAGGAACTCTGATTAATAAACTGCAGCCCAGTTACGGGTAGATGCGACCTATTGGAACGCCCTGTAGATAGACAGATGGATACCCTTCCACTCGCCTGATGGTCAAAGTTCCATCATTCAGTGTACAAAAAAATACAATATATACATGTAAGAATCATCTATTTGTGCAAAGTTGTGCGCCCCCCCCCGCGAATTTTTTCACCGATTTTTTACATGAAAGTAGGTACCAAAATCAGCACTTTTTCGGAGTTTGACCCCGAAAAAAGATTTTGGGCCTCCATGAGAACTTTTTGAAGTCCCAAAAACGCCTTCTCAACTCACTTTCGGAAATCCGCTGAACCGCTGCTGGAAACATATTAGAGAGGTCTACAAGTTCACATTCCTTTCACCATCACGTTAACTTTTGAAAAAAACGTTTGTCTGTAGTTTTTTATGTGAAACCGGGTCCGAGCTATGGCCGTCTGAACTTCCACATTTTCCAATAAACGACCGATTTGACCAGCTCGACGAATTTCTGCCTCCACCGATCAACTTGAAAATCTTCGAGATCACTCTTCAAAGTATCCCAAGCCTGTAGACGAAATTCGGAATCGTATATCGGTCTCCTCTCGGAGATATGAATATCACAAATACCCGTTTTTCATCTCTTTTTTGGAACAAATTCTTATGCAATAATCAGACTTTCCTGCGCATGTGCATATCTGAATGACGCTTGAAAGCATATCGTTCGATGGCAAGTAGAATTACCGCTGGGATGAGCCCAGTTAGACTCAATTCTATGCAGTAGAACCAGAGATACAGCCGTTCCAAAATGAGAAAAAGTCTAAGGTCCCTCTTCCAAGGTTCAAACATGTCTATCTCCGGTTCTAATTCGTCAATCGACATCCCGGACGTCGCATTTTGAGGAAAAGAGGGTCAGTTATCGATCCCACTATGTTCGTAGGTCAGATAACGGAAATGCAACCTCCCGGATGTCGATTGATGAGTGGAACCGAAGATAGACATGACTGAACCTTGGAAGAGTCGCAGAGACGTTTTCGGGGCTCACGGATTTGGTACCTTGGACTTTTTCTCATTTTGAAACGGCTGTATCTTTGGTTCTACTGCATCAAATTGAGTCTAGCTCGGCTTATTCCATTGTTAATACTACTGGCTGTCAAGTGCCATATTTTGAGAAGTCCTTGCGATATGCGCATGCGCAGGAAAACCTGATTGTTGCATGGGGATTTGCTTCAAAAACGAGATGAAGAACGGATTTTTGTGATATTCATGTCTCCGAAGTGAGACCGATGTACAATTCCAAATCTTCTCTACAATTTTGAGATAATTCGAAGAGTAATTTGAAGAATTCTCGAGTTGGTTAGTGGAGGCAGAACAATTTGGCGAGCTGATCAAATCGGCCGATTTTCGAAAAATGTGAAACTTCAAACGGCCATGGCTCGGACCCGGTTGGACCCATTTGGACGTTCAAAAGAGGAAAATGTAGGTATTCTCAGGACAAAAGTAACTACCTGTTAGACTCGAAAATATCTAGTTGGCTCAAAATGCCAGTCATTTCAGGAGGTGGAAAATCGAGAGAAATTCGTATTACGTTTCCAAGCGCCAGACGAGCGGATTCACATGGAGAGCTACGGACAAATTTCCTCCCAATAGTTGACATGATTACGAGAGAAAATGCGACCTCGCAGATCTCTATGAGATGTTTTCAGCGAATTCCCGAGGAAGGGTTTAGAAAGGCCTTCTCTGGGAATTCACAGAATTTCCACGGAAGCCCAAAATTTCTTTCTGCCTGATGCTCTGAGAAAATGCTATCTTTGGTAGAAACTTTTATATAATAAATCGGCGGAAAAATTCGCGGGTGGGGGGGGGGGGGGCCTGCGCACCATTTTGCAAAAATATATGATTCTGACCCATATATATGTATCATCACAGTTCAAACTGTTATCACATCAATTATGTTTAGTTATCATTCTGAATATGAGATTATAGACACAGAAATCTGCGTAGACTTTCAGCTATTATTTGCATTCCCCTATTTCTGTCCAAGTATCCTTAACACGTGCGCTGCGAAGTCATTTTCTCATTATTCTTAAGAGGACGTGAATCAAATGTCTTCCTTGGACAAACTTGACGGTACAAGATTGACAACCTGTCTGAATCTGTTATCCAAGCTCAGAGTTGAATGAACCAACAAAATTGGACGACATTTGGTGAAATTTTCCACCTGATAGGAGCCGGTGGGATCCATCTCAGTGAATCTGTTGATGATTCAATCAAGAGGCGCGGTAGAGCCTCGCTGGCGAGTATGAGTGGAAAAAATTCAAAAAATCGATGCGAGGCGCCGTGCCCATTATACATTACATTAGGATTTTCTAACCTCTCACTACATTTTCTACCCAACTTATCTGACTCATCAAATTAAGCAAGCCATCTCTCTCTCACTCAGTTAGGGCCTCTGAGTAGCAATTCGAGTTTCTGTATAATCAGTCCTCAGATTGTGGGTCTCAGGACTTTCATCCTGCGACCGCGATTTTCAGACCCTCTATAACGTTTTTCGTTCGATTTCTCCAGACTTCTCGAGAGCTCTCGAATCGGAATCGTGGAGAGATGGTAAGAGGAGGCATTGATGATGCAGTAATGATGAGAGTGACAAAGTAGGCCCCCTTGACTCATATGGGCGACGCAGCATACTCGTTGATCGCAATTAGAAGTATTCGGTAACACGCTGGAATCTTGCTTGGGAGAGCAAGTAGACAGAGTATGCAGTTCGAACCGCGCGCGCCTCTGTGCCTCGAGAGAAGGGAGCGGTGGGCGGAGCGACTCACCGACACTAGGCAGATCCCTGCGACCATATTTCAGCATTGAGTCGAGTGGGCCTGTGACAAAGCAAGACGAAGAGAGAGAGAGAGATAGATAGATACCTTTTTCATTTGCACAGAGGCAGAAAGTTCAATTTGTTGATGTACAAAAAATATACATATTTCCTTTGATAAAATCATTTGGACGAGGTTGTCAATATGATCACAGATGTGACTAGTCACGATGCTTAGAGCTGAATTACGAAACAATACAATACAAGGGCTGGAATAATTATCATAGTCATAGAATACACGTGACAGAAGGTCACGCAATGCCTAAAGATAGAGCGGAAGTAATTTTAAATAAAAGCCCTTATAGATTGAAACAGTGCCCGGCATCCACATCAGTCTTCTGTGGGGGGAGTGTCAACAAGTAGTCTCTCACTGCCCCCTTGGATTGCGAGAGTTTTGGTAACTGCCGCGAGCCTAGAGGGAGAAACTTCCAAAGACGAGCGCATTGGCTCTGGAAAGATCTTCGTCCATAGTCAAATCGCATCCTTGGGATTTTGAGTTCCTGATCTTCTGCGTCACCCCGCTGAGGGCGCTCGGAGTGGTGCCTGGTAAAGATTGCAGCTAAATATCCAGGCCCATTCAAGTGCATTATCTTGTACATTAAAAGTGCTGCAAAGTACATTCTCCTCGAATCAGTACGTAACCACCCCAAGCGCACCCTGAACGGAGCGATGTGCTCGTCTCTCCTAACATCAAAAGATAGAGAAAGAGAGAGAGAGAGAGAGAGAGAGAGAGAGAGAGAGAGAGAGAGAGAGAGAGAGGGAGAGAGAGAGAGAGAGAGAGAGAGAGAGAGAGAGAGAGAGAGA
>JAPYYZ010001699.1:0-14598 GCA_030522705.1 Eretmocerus eremicus | reverse complement strand
TGCGCAGATCGGCAGCCGGAGCAGCGTGTACTCGCCCGAGTCGCGGGTCCGCAAGACGGGCTCGTACATCTACGAGGACTTTATGCCGACGGACGGCACCGACGTCAAGGTGTACACGGTCGGCCCGGACTACGCGCACGCCGAGGCCCGCAAGAGCCCCGCCCTCGACGGCAAGGTCGAGCGCGACTCCGAGGGCAAGGAGATCCGCTACCCCGTCATACTCAGCAACGCCGAGAAGCTCATCAGCCGCAAGGTGTGCCTCGCCTTCAAGCAGACCGTCTGCGGCTTCGACCTGCTCAGGTATGGGTCACCTCCGCCCTCGCCGCGGCTTCTCTCGCGGACCCAGAATTCACGGGCCCACTCGCGCGGCTCGCCGTACAAGGAGTCGATCGAGCTCGCGCCGAGCCCCGAGAGGATTCTCGAACCGAATCGGGATTCTTTCGCGGCAAACGCGAGCTTATCAGCGCGGCGTCACTCGACGCCGCCGCCGCTCTCGCGTTTCTTGAACGCGCCTCGCATTGCTTGATGTACGCGCTCGCGGCCACAGCTCGAGTCCAGTTGACTCTGATCCCTCGCACCGATTCCACTGTCGTACAATTACCGCTCCCTCCCCAGGGCCAACGGCAAGTCGTTCGTGTGCGACGTCAACGGATTCAGCTTCGTGAAGAATTCCAACAAGTACTACGACGACTGCGCCAAGATCCTGGGCAACATGATCCTCAGGGAACTCGCACCGACTCTCCACATTCCATGGAGCGTGCCCTTCCAGTTGGACGATCCGCCCATTGTACCCACCACCTTTGGCAAAATGTGAGTTCTCATTTCATCAAAGTGCTCCGAAATTTTCGTTTGTCGTAGAATATAATTCTTCCCAAATCGCGCACCCTGCTGCTGCTGCATTTGTCCCAGTCACTCTCATTGAATTAATCTCTATTCTACTTTATTCTGTTCTGACAACCCAAACCTATTTCGGCAATTAAATCTCTTGTGCGATCCAAAATATAAACTGCAACTTGACTCGAGATTCATGATAGATCGGGACCATCAGAGGTGCAAATATATTTCACTAGCATTTCAATCATACTGAAAGTTTAGACTCTCTAATAGCGTCAAAATTGTTTCTTAGATCAGAGGGGCATGTTGGAACTTTTATCACATACGTTTGCTGCGCAAAACGTTTCGCACACGTGATAGCAAATATCATCTGATTGACAAGTTTGAATATTCTTCCTGACTATTTGTGAATTGGATTTCCTTACAAGGTGAAAGATCTTTTATGAGCGCTTCAGTAAGCATAACAAGGAACTGTGTTTTTAGGATGGAGTTGCGGTGCGTGGTTGCAGTTATAAGACACGGGGATCGAACGCCGAAACAGAAAATGAAAGTCGAAGTCCGGCACCCGAAGTGAGTACACAATTTGTAATTCATTTTCATCCTGTTCTTACATAGAGTGATTACGAGTTCACGGTTGTACGACATCGAACTGAGAAAATTATTATGGTCGACGTTCCTTTCTTGTGACAAAACAATGTATCTATCATAGAATGCTTTTCGAGATGCTTTTGATTTCTACGTTCTCGTAGTTGTCATTAGCTGTCTTATACTCATTGGGCGGTTCTTGCCAATGCAGTTTATTCAAATAAAAAATAAATACGACAAGTCTTGAAAAAAACTTTCATTATTGGAACTTTTTGATTGCATTTTAGGTTTTTTGAAATCTTTGCAAAGTATGATGGTTACAAACATGGCCACGTCAAACTCAAGCGTCCAAAGCAGCTGCAAGAAATTCTTGATACTGCAAGGAGTTTGCTAACAGAAATTCAACACAGAGCTGCCGGTCCTGAGTTGGAGGAGAAACAAGGCAAACTTGAACAGCTCAAAAGTGTTTTGGAAATGTTAGTGACACATACGTTTCCTTACTTTTATGGTGTTCGAGAGCTTGTTTGATAACAAATTGGAATTTTTAGGTATGGCCATTTCTCAGGAATCAATCGTAAGGTGCAAATGAAGTATCAACCTCGCGGACGACCCAGGGGAAGCTCTTCAGACGACGGCAATAGCAGTACTATATTTTTATCTCATCCCCGTTACCCGCTATTCTAAAATATAATCACATTTCCGGAATATGAATAGAGCTGCTCGTCAACTCTAAGTCATATCAGCAATATTCATCGTTTGTGATTTGGGAGAAAGAATTTTATTCGTGCTGGAGTCCACTAGGTCATCACGCATGCGTGTAATCTAATGGCATACTATTTATGTTTCTATTCGTTTCTTTCCTATCGTTCGTCCTCCAATTTCTTTTACTTTTGATGGAATCCAACAGAGTCGAACTTTATGAATTTTATATGTATTGTCATAAACAAGTGATGGATATCAAATTTAGAAGAATTAAGAGAACTTCACTAATGGTCATGATTTGGCTTTACTCAACAGATCGTCTCGGAGAGCCATCTCTAGTTCTCATTCTGAAATGGGGAGGAGAACTAACTCCAGCGGGAAGAATTCAAGCTGAAGAGTTGGGTCGAATATTTCGGTGCATGTATCCAGGTGGTCAAGGTAGACACCTTAGTGGTTCGTATCTTGAGCTCCTTTCGCTTCTTTTGCTGACGAAATAATTATTTTAATCTCGACTCAATCAGGCTATTGACTCTTGGTGATGTATCACTCAGGAGGGAATTATTGTCTCTCATTCTCTTGAATTTTATAATTATGAAGGAATATGTGAGATTCAGCACTGACTCTAAAGGTGTCATAATCATGCCACTCACAGCATTTTTGCAGTAACGTGGACTTATTTCAAGATCTTCCTCTACTACCATTAGAGATGGTCGTCCTCCAACTTTGATGCATTAAAAAACGTCAAGCGAAAGGAAGGGAGTAAGATGGGAATGACTGAAACATAATGAATGGTCATTTTCAGTATCCAGCCTTGGCTATTCAATGATCATTCATTTTGTAATTTCTGTGAAATTATTCTGAAACGTTTGAACTCAAATTATGAGAGTGCGACAGAAAGAGATAATAATCTATTGTTTTTACTCGCAAATAGGATGAATATTCCAGATTACTTTCTCCTAAGTTTTCCATAGAGCGATAGAAACTTTTCTAAGTCAATGTGGTAGCCGTGCACGCTGAACTTTTGATCGAACTTACGCAAAAACTTCAATGATTCAAGTTATAAAACGGGCTGTCGATTCATTATTGCTATCTAACGCGTATTTGTCAGCTCGTCGTTTAGTTCAAAGTGAAAGAGAATTATAGAATTAAATTGGACCAAATATCTGCGTATTCAACAGAACTCCGGTCAGGTTCTGCCCGTTTTTTTCAAATACTCTTTCGATTTGGGCTAATTGATAAGTTGACGAATACAAGAAAGACAACGACAACGATTCGTCAACTTGTTTTCGTCTACACAAATCGTGAAGATTTTTGAGAAAGTTGGGTGTAAAATCCCACCTTTGGGAGTAACGGCTCCCGCATGACCATTGTTCGAAGCCATGGGCTCCATGTTTTTCAGAGCATGAACCATCGTTCTTTTATAATGCTAACATTTGATGTAGAGACTATCAAGCTATTTCACTGACTTCATACTGTATTTCGGCTCTCAAACTACCTGATGTTTCGTGATGATGGAGAAAAACATTTCAAACGTTCGGAGTGTCTCAATTTTTCGAATGTATTATAACCTACGGATTCTTTTTCGTCACTCCAGTGGACATTTGTCATGAGAGGTTTACACTTAGTGTTTTGAACCTAATTAGCGGATGATTTTCAAACGTTACAGAATACTTAGCTGAAAAAGAACTACGGAAGACCATCTTTTTTAATACCTCAAAATATTATTTCAGAGGAAGACTCAGAGATGTTACCAAATCACGGTAACTTTTTATCCGAATTACTGTTAGTTATAGTTAGCTATGTGCCATCATTTGTTAATTATTTCAAGTGTTGCCTGTATAACACAAGCAAAACACGACTCTTCATTTCATTCAGACACGATGTTTCCACACTCTTGCAATAACAGTTGAAGCAGTATTCTCGCTTGAATCTCATTAAATATTATTATTGAGTTTTTAAAAGTGTTTTACGGGGGAGTGATATTTTCGCTCCTTCAAATGATTTGTAATTATTTAATCATGTTGGACTAATCTTATTCTCTGCTATACGTTGAGTAACAGATTCATTATCATTCTTCATTTTGAGGATGATTCATCCAATATTCATTAATCATCATCATAGCTGTGCTATATATTCAATTTTCTATCTTTTCCGAGACAAATGATGAGTTTTGGATGGCAATTTTATCTGATGGATACTGATGATTTCTAATTTTGAATTGGTGAGAAAGAAGAGGCTGAATAGGAGAGGAGAGAGTTCAATCACCCTTCACTAATTCGTTCACTTTACATTCTGTGTCGGCATTAGAGTGATAAGACCTCCATGTTTCGTCAATTCATCCGTTTCTCTTTTGTTGCAAATTAGAGTTGATGAGTGTCACTTTGATGTGCCTTTGTAAAGTTGGATCATCAAAAAAGTTCGGATTTTCAGTCGGCGCAATTGACATCGCGTCCCTGTAGGTCGGTGTAGCCGGAACCTCGTACTTCGGATGCCCAGGCGGGCTTCGAAATTCTCACTCCAAGCTCGATAACTTTGGTTCCCGCTCGATCCACGCGAGCTCGTCTTATCGTGGTCCACGCACAAATTTGATCACCCTCGAGAGACTGAAAGTCCGGAATCATTAGCCGAGTCAAAAATGAGCGGAGGCCCGGGTGGCCGATCGGCACTCGCGATCGGCACCCGGGCACCCAGCATTATTCGTCGACAATGCTCGCACGACGCTCGCGAAAAACGAGGCGGCTCACTGCGAAACTGAAACTGTTGGGGCAGGCGAGTACGCGGGGGCGCAGGGGCTGGGCCTGCTCAGGCTGCACTCGACGTTCCGCCACGACCTCAAGATCTACGCGAGCGACGAGGGCCGGGTGCAGATGACCGCCGCCGCGTTCGCCAAGGGCCTGCTCGCGCTCGAGGGCGAGCTCACGCCCATCCTCGTGCAGATGGTCAAGAGCGCCAACACGAACGGCCTGCTCGACAACGACTGCGACAGCAGCAAGTACCAGAACATGTGAGCGCCTCGCTTTGTACACTGGCATATGAGTATGGGTCGCGGACCGAGTGCTGCCAAGTGGCTGCTTTGCGCGCAGGGTGAAGAACCGGCTGCACGAGCTGATGCAGCAGGACAAGGAGTTCACGCGCGAGGACCGCGAGCAGATAAACCCGACCAACGCGCTCAGCATCAACGCCGCGCTGGACTTCGTCAAGAACCCGGTGAGGTGCTGCCAGCACGTGCACCTGCTCATCCAGAGGCTCATGGACGTCGTCAGGATAAAGAAGGACGACCCCAAGACCAAGGACGCGGTGCTCTACCACGGCGAGACGTGGGAGCTGATGGGGCGCCGCTGGGGCAAGATCGAAAAGGACTTCTGCACCAAGCAGAAGCGCTTCGACATATCCAAGATACCCGACATCTACGACTGCATCAAGTACGACCTGCAGCACAACAACCACACGCTGCAGTTCGAGCACTCGGAGGAGCTCTACATCTACTCAAAGTACCTCGCCGACATCGTCATACCCCAGGTGCTCACGCGACCTCTCTCGCTTCTCTCCTCGTAGCCTGCGTCCCCTCGCCAATCTCACGTCGATCCCTATGATACAGGAGTACGGGCTGACCGTGCAGGAGAAGCTGACCATCGGCCAGGGCATCTGCACGCCGCTGCTCAAAAAAATTCGAGCCGATCTTCAGAGGAACATCGAGGAGCCCGGAGAGGAGTCTGTCAATCGTCTCAATCCTAGGTGGGTCGACGTGCCGATTTCACCGTCATTTTTCCAACTTGCGCGCTAGAATCGTGCCAATTCGCACCACTCATTTGCAGGTACTCGCACGGTGTCTCGAGTCCTGGCAGACACGTACGGACGAGACTATACTTTACGAGCGAGAGTCACGTACACTCCCTTCTCACGGTTCTGCGATACGGTGGCTTGATCGACGTGAGTTACTCTACTTATTTTTCACGAACATGCAACATAGAAATGATGTCACACTCTCTTCAATCCCGATTTAACGTCAGCAGAGAGTGCATTCTAGAAATTTTTTGTGCCCAATGTACCTCTACGGGGTAGACCATTTTGTAGCTCTACGAAAAGTGTCGTCAAGATCTTGCCAATATCTTGTATTGCAAGAACTGTACTACTTCGGTCGATTCCAGAATTCTTTGCACAGACGTCCTGTCGAGGTGCCCCATTATACCCTTCGAATAAAACAAATCTAATTTGAAATGTGAAAATGACGACTAGCTTATCGTTAATTTCTCACCAGATCATGAGTGATGAACAATGGAGGCGAGCTATGGAGTATGTCAGCATGGTTTCGGAACTGAATTACATGTCACAAATTGTCGTGATGTTGTACGAAGATCCAACCAAAGATCCGAGCAGCGAAGAACGATTCCACGTGGAGTTGCATTTCAGCCCAGGCGTCAACTGTTGCGTTCAGAAAAATTTACCTCCTGGTCCTGGTTTTCGACCGCACTCTCGGAATGAGAGCAGTCACAATCTTGTAAGGTTTCATTTTTCTATCTATATGGCTACAATGAACCTATCACCAGGTGTAACAATGTGCACATCGGTCTTTGCAATATTGGTCTGACCCTATCCAGTCTACTATTTTTTCATAATGCTCTCCAAAAATCATCATATTATAGTTAATCTTGCTTCCATTCAGTTGATTGTCATCGAGCTTGTGATATCACTTGAAGTTTCCTTGTCAACATGATCTCTGTACAAAAGTTGAGAATCGTCTCGTAAAAATCATCATATTATAGTTAATCTTGCTTCCATTCAGTTGCTTGTCATCGAGCTTGTGATATCACTTGAAGTTTCCTTGTCAACATGATCTCTGTACAAAAGTTGAGAATCGTATCGTAAAACTGGGATACTCAAGCGAGATGGTATTTTTTTGTAGCAAAATGAAACAAGATGCTCAGTTACAACATTAGTCGCGATCAAAAACTATCGTCAACACTGAAAAATTAGAGAAAAAAATGATGAAAATAGTACAGACATTGATGCCGATTCATAGCTTTTTATTTAACCAATCAATGTTTCATTGACGTCACCTTTCGTTTTTGTGATTCTCGTGTATTCTCAGAGCGAATAGATTGTCGTTACAATAATATCTTTTCTTCAGGGAGAAACTGGTTCGGGACAAGATAATTCATCGCAATGTAGCACGCGCATTGAAGAAGAGGATACTGAACTCGGTGTATTGGAGGACGATGTTACATCTCCACTTCGAGAAACAGTGAGAAATTTCATACCACATGTGCCAATGACTTCTGTGATTTGAATGATCTTCTGCGAACCTTTTTGGGATAACGACACTTTTTCTCGAAGGACACATCTCCCCCTCTCATGGAGACGGAGTCAGCCGACTCAACGCTCGATAGTCCGACAACTAGCAGAGCCATCAACATGATGGATCTCGATCCTAATATTATGGATGAGCCTTATGACAGTGGATTCCTACAGAGCTCTGCTCCTATTCCCATAAGGTCAGTCTGATTGGAGTTTTTTATAAATGCAAATTGAATATTCTTCAGTGTTACTAGCTTAACGTTGTGAAAATCATAGATCACTATGTTTGACTCGATGCTTGAGGTATCTTAACTTTCCGATAATTCTAGAATAACTTTTGATACTCTCAGAGTTTGAAACAACTTTTCGTTTGCATAAGATGATGAGAATATTCCAAACTTGGGGTTCGGATTAAGATCACCAATACGTACCTTGGAGCAGAAGTGACGCCTTCGAGTAGCCCTATATTGCATGCCCAAGATGATATTTTTATTCAATAGGGTCTTGACAAAATGACACCTTGAGTTTCAATCAGAAGTCCTCTGTTGAATAAGAGGTCTTGAAAGCGGATATAGTCGCTATTTTTATTACAACTCAGCACCGACAAGACTGAAAACCTTTTTGTATTGAATCACACAGTGCACGAACGGTGGCTGGTCACGAAGCTGCTAGATTAGGTAGTCAGCTAGCGGCAAGTCAGAGACAAAGAAGGGAGAGGGATATAGGCGTGATCTGTGAACCGAGAGCGAGAAGCTATGATCATCAGAGGCAAGAGAAATCGGACAAAAGTGAGTATTATGATATATTCGACAAAATTTATATTGAGGATCGAATCGGAATCACAGTAACCATTCATCCCTCAGTCCAATTTAAATGGAAAAATCTATCCATGTATCATTTTTCCACGGGTAAATTCTATTCTTATAAGTGTTCCTGAAACTTATTTCGGAAGTGGGTTGATTTTTTTTAACTTCCTTTACCAATCTCTCGCTTCGTCGTAATTATTTTAAGATTGCATGCAATGTGAGGCTATGCTATACTATGGAAATTTGATGTCATTTCGAAAAATCGAATTGAAATCAGGCAAGATCCAAAGGGTTCTTGTTCCAACGATCTTGTACCTTGCAACACCAGCTTTTCAGTAGAATGATAAAATGCTGGTCTCCTGGGATTTTGAGTCTTATTGTATCTTGCAGACGTTTAAATATGTTTTGAAAATGGTTCTACATTGTTACCGCAGATTCGGCATCATCCTACTTCCATTCCGAGGCTCATATTTTGATATCTTAGATGGCTTTTCGAAATTGGAGTAAGTGAATATGATTTCACATGACTCAGTGTAATTGAAAGTCAAAAAGACTATCGACCAGGATAAGAGCAAAAAGATCGAAACTCGAATAATTCATTTGATCTCGATTCTATAGCTATTTCGTATCAATTCCTCCTGCAATTGTATAATAGAATTCTGTTCTATAGAGAATGCTGATCATGGAAAGAAGCACTATTTAGTGTCGATAGCCAATGCATGATTTCAGTCCATGAAAGAATCACGAACAAAATCTTTTTTGTGTTTACGTTCCGCGTGATGAAGAAATACCTCTTTTTTCCTTTCGTATCGATTTTGTAGCTGCGGACAAGCTGCAGTATCAGAGCTTGGACGCGGTCAACAAAGAAGGTATGTGTTGTTTTCCGGTCAATATTGTTTTTTCATACTCACATGAGTATTTTTGTCGCGTTAAATGGATTGTTCTTCGAGCATTCTATATATTTTTCGGTAAAGCTTGATCCGAATCCGTCCCAATACAATGACTCAAACACTAAGAAAAAAATGCTCCGACATGAGTTATTGAATCTAAGAGAGAAGGAATGCCATTTACCATGCGCTCAATTATACTCTTCGTCACCTCATGATCATGTGAATGCAAACCTTCACTATTCAACTCCTCAAATCGATCGTTTGTATTCAACAATGATACGGGTAGCTCACGGTTATTTGAGGAGTCAAAGCCGCTCTGCACTGCTGAACATTCTGCAATCATTTTTGTAAAAAGCACATTACGCGACATCTTTTTACGAATCGAATCATCCTTTTTTAATGTAGAGCTCGATCAATCGTGGCTCATGTGTTGCAAGCAAAGCATTGAAGATTCAAAATGCATCTCTTATCAATTGTTGTCGATCACAAATATTTTCGAATTTGATTTTATACGTTGGTGCATCCAATTATCTTTTGATCCAATCTCCGTAGGACGTTGAATAAGAACATGACCGTGAATCTGATCAGGACTGTTGGCATTCTCTGAGAGGTATCTAAGCCGCAACAATGCCTTCAGTGAAATAGTTGCGATTTTTGTCAATTGAATACACTCCCCGCGTTGTAATGAAATTTTCTTATCTATCTAGTTCAGCCACAGATCTTTCGAGCCAGCGAAAAATTGCAATCAAGCCTCTTTCAACGAATCTGGTTTGAGTTTTAATTAAAAGATGAATAAGAACATATACTGATGCCATGATTTTCCTCAGTAAAGTACTTATGCGTTATGAAAAATTATTCACAGACGAGTAGCTGATAATGATTTTTTTAAAATGATATTTAAGATGAAAAGGAAAGTGTAAGTTATGTATCAATCTTTAACCTGCCATCATTTTTCTTCTTCAGAACGATGTTTTCTCTCAATATGAAAGACCTCCAGTAGAACGTCGATACGCACTCATGATGATTTTCGTGTTTAAACTAATATATTTTGTGCCGGGATATTTATGGTGAGCTGTTTGAGATTATAATGAGTTACCTCACTTTACGAGATTCTAATCGAGTTCTTTTACATTATGGTAAAATGTACCACGAACTAAATTAGTCTCTGTCCAGTATTGCAATTGTTACAATACAATTAATCGAGTAGAGGCTTGAGAGTGAGAATTCCCCATCTTGATTTACGAGGAAAAAGAATATCTCATTCGTGAGAAAATCAAAAATATCGATAGTTTTAAAAATGGGAGCCTTACTGTATGAGTTTGCTAAGGAAGACATATCTCAGATGTCTTGAGAAAAAAGTCTATCGTGGTAAGAACCTCATCCGTGAAAAATTAGAAAAGAGGCCGTGATTCAAATATTTTCAAACTCAGACCTAAACCACCAAAAACATTTTGATGAAATACCCTAGCTACAGCTCTTCTTGAGGCGATTCTTTCTACTTTTTCTTGGAAACACAACCTCGCCAATGAAGATTTCAAGATCTAGTGCACATTGATTTACCTTACAGTGTTCTGGTCTACACGAGAAGTATAGACATCTCGACTGCATAGGTGATTTTGTTATAGGGCAATTTGCATTCGTTTTACTTGGGCTATGTATAAAAGCGTCCTCGTGCCTAAATATCCCAATACAACTGTGTTGCATGATGCGTATACTATTTCAGTTTGAACTTTTTCTCTCGGGAATTCTATTTATGAATTTTATCATCACTGATTCCTGAGATCAAGCCTATTATTTTTAGAGCTGTTTAACAGCATTCATAGAGATGGCACAAGGTTATCAAGCTTCTCAAAGATGAGTTGAAGCGATTTAATTTCTCATGAATTGAGATAAGGCCCCTCAGTTCTCAAGCCTCAACCTCATTATATTCTCGGTCTTGAGTCAGCTCCTCAATAAAATATGATTTTGTTATGGAAAAATGACAAAAAGAACTAGCGTGTGAATCGTAATTTCTTCGTAACTTTGGAATAACTCTTTGCTCTGTGATAGTTGTGCGCGTGGAAGCCATGACTAATTTGTCTTCCAGCAGGTGACTGTTTGGACCACGCAATTTTTGCGTGATCCATCCAGCCACTGTCCGAAACTCCCAACATCCTACCTAACTCTTCACACTTCGTATCAATCTATAAAAAATTTTGTCTGTGTTCCTAAACTATCACATTTCCCTAAAATTGCTAGAATCCCTATCAACAATGTTGCTAATGTTAATAGCAAGTGTGTTATTAAAATGAATGTTGCCTTGTAGAGGTTAATGAAAATTAAGATCTACGTGGAAGTTGCTGAGATTTTTACGTTCCTCTTGATCTTCGCTTTCACTTTATCGAGAGTTCGATTTTGTTGGAGAATTAGAAGAAAATATTTGCGACTAGTTATTTGTGAGTTATATAATTAACGGAGTTGTACATAGTTGAGTTTGATGAATTAACATGAACATTGAATAGGTCTAAGCGGCAGAGTAGAGGCAGCCTAATTGATTTCTCTTTGATCTGATCAGATTTTTTCCGTAATTATCTAGAACTGCATGGTTCCAGTAACTCTGGAAAGTTTGCAGCGATGAGTGAACGCAATTTTCATTTTCTTTGTTGGATTTGGGAGCTCACCCACATTTCTGTCTTTTATTTAGTCTCGAATGGAAATGTGATGTTATTTAACTGAGACTGAATCAAAATGAACTTCTTTGCAGTTTTCGAACGTTCAACGTTTACTGATTTTAATCACTTTGTTGAGTGTTGAATGAAAATTCGGAGTCTGCTTTTTCGGAACTGTATCTAACAGTGAATTTTAATTGATGAATTTGACGATCAATAAATGGTTAGCGAGATTATTCACTGGACAAAAGTCCGTCGATCATTTTTCCTTTGAGCCCACAGAGGATCTAAATCTGGGAGTTCGATACTCGCTCAAGTTTCACGTGAGTCGTTAAGATGATTTATGGCTCTATCATATTTCACGTGAAGCTGAACAACTCTGAGAAAGGGTTGATATAGCTTAATAGTGAATTTGAAAGAATATTCCATGTGACTGGATCATAATGTTTGGTCTTCGAGTAACTAGTACAGCTCACCGTCTCAATCTTTGAATATTTAAATTCTTCAGTCCTTTTCTTTTCAGTATCCACAATAGATCACTCATTAGTATTGGCAATTCTTATTAGATGGATTGGGCCAAAATACAGTTATCACCGTTTTTAATATTTCTCAATATCTTGAACGTGCCGTTTTCAGGTATCACAGCTGTTAGAGAGTTCACAGAGAGTTTTGATACACTTTTCTAATCCCTCAAGATGCATTAGAAAAACAAATTGTGCCAAAACTTTATGTAATATTTCATGGAGTATCGAATCTCCTGGTTTAGATTCTATGTTGATTCGAGACAATCGTTGACGAACATTGCTCATTTCATCAAATCAAATGAGCGATTCCAACTGCAATTCTTACCTAGGTTTTACGCAGTATTCTATCAATAGCGTCATTGAAAGGAACGTTCTTCATTGATTAGTTTTTGCTCCAAGGAACAGATGCTTTTTTGATATTAATTGGTCGTGATGTGTCATGTTCATTTGTCGATTCGTGCAAAATAATTTTCGTAACACAATTAATTCTTCAGAAAAAACACATAGGTTTGCAAGAGCGAATAACATTGCATGAGTTGCTTGTGAATGTTGCATGTTCTCATAACGTAGACTTTGTTGCGTATGCTGGTGGTCAGTTGTCTATCTCTTCTTTTGATCTCTTCTTTATTGTTCGGTACTTTTAAGTTAGATCTATTTGTGAACGTGTCATGTAGCTTTGATTATATCAGTGTCACATGGCGAGCAGGTTAAAGGTGCAGTCCTACACTTCCTCTTCCTCTTCTTCCCTGGAATCGTCTTCAATTGTCTTACCCATGTCTGATTGAATGAATTCTCCAATATATGACAGATACCTAGCCAATATATTGTCGACTCTCTCCAGATGAATCTGATCCAGAATTCTGAATTTTCTCTTTGGAATTTTCATGATTGTAGCCCGACTGGGTTTTTGTGTACGTATATATTGCAAGATCACAGAAGTTTTCCTTTCAATCCGGATACTTCTCACTAAAGTAAATCGTCACTATTTTACTCAGTTATAAAATCATCATACAAGTATCTTTCATGCTTCCAGTTCGTGGATCTGATCGTAGATCGAAGAAAAACTCTCAATATTTTTGAATTGAGCAAACCCAGAAGGGTCATGAATCGAATAAATGAAAGGTTGATGCAAAGCTAGGACTTTGACATGAGTTGGGAAGCCTCGTACGTTTCTGTATGTTTTTGGAATCGGTGCCAGGTCGATGCTTTCGGGCACAAGAAGACGATTGCGGGGAAGTCGAGGGCAATCGGCTCAAGCTCCGAGCTTCCTCTCGCACCTCAGTTAATCTCTTTTTCTGTTCTCTCTCTCTTTCTTTCTCTCTTCCTCTCTTCCACCATGTCTCTGTCTGACTCTGTCTCTCGCCGTCATCCACCCGATCGTGTCACCCGTCCCTGTCCTCCGGCCCCCCGTCCCGATCGCCCACCGCTGCTGCTGCTGCTGCTACTGGCACCCCCCAAACCGGACCCAGGGCCGCAAACGAAGCCGCGCTCGGGCCCGCGCATCGCGGTGCGGGTGCCCGAGGAGTCGCTCGTCGCGCCGCTGCCGCACTCGCTGAGCTCGCCCGAGCTGCTGGCCGGCCGGGCCGTCCCGAGCGCGCCGTCCGAGTCGCCAGCCCCGAGCCTCTCCCAGCTGCCGCCGCCGCCCCTCGTCACCCTGCACAGCACCCCGCTAGCTTCGCCCGGGGCCGTCTCCGCCGCGGTGCTCGCGCCGCCCCCGCTCGCGACCCCGCGGAGTCCGCTGCGCTGCCCCTCGCCGCCGACGGCCCTCCGGCACCGCTACGGGCGCTCCCACTCGGCCATGACGCTGCCCCTCATCGAGATCAGCGGTGAGTCGCCCCTCGCGAGCCCCGCCGAGCCGCCCGTCCCCGACGCGCTCGACGAGGCGCTGCTGCAGCTGCTGCCGCGCCCCGGCCCCAAGCGCTCGCGCTCCCTGTCGCCGCTCCTCGCGCACCCCGCGCCCGCGCCCTGCGCCTGCTACAACTGCAACGTGTCGGAGCTGATCGTCGCGAGCCGCGACCTCTCGCCCTCCGAGCGCTCCAACTTCCGCACCTACTTCTCGCGCTCGCTCTCGCACAAGTTCATCCACTGCTCGTGCTACTCGCTGACTCGCGCGGACGGCGGCGAGCGTCGTGCCCGTCGCGCGAGCCTGCAGAGCCCGAGCGCCGCGAGCGCGCGCCGTCCGAGTCGCGACGCGCAGCCCCCCCGTCGGCGGCGCCGGTGCCGCTCGTGTCCGGCCGCGCACCCCTCGGCCCCGGGCTCGCTTTGCTGCAGCACCCAGCCCTCCAGCAGCGGCTCCTCCTCGAACGCCCGCTCC
>JAPYYZ010001698.1:0-14998 GCA_030522705.1 Eretmocerus eremicus | reverse complement strand
GAAATGAGCTGGGCTGGAGTTAATTTGATGCACTAGAACCGGAGATACTCGCGTTTGAAGTTCGGAAGTGTCGTCGAGCCCTCCCAGGGTCCACGATTTAGGTACCTTGGAATTTTCTTAATTTGGAAACGGCTGTATCTCCGGTTCTACTGCATCGAATTAAGTCCAGCTTGGCTCATTCTCCTGGTATACGTTCCAGCTATCAGATAAGATTACTAATGAAGCGTTACAAGCTCGTGCATGCGCAGGAGAGGCTGTTTACTGAGTGAAAAAGTACTTCAAAAACGGTTTTTTGCGTTCTTGACCATGTTCCACCCCCTAAGAGGTATGTTTTAAAACGGATTCCGATGCAAAATGGTCAGGTCAACACGTTCGGATGGTCAGCTAACGTTTTTCAAAGAAACAACAATTTTTAGCGTTTTTTGGAGGGTTTTCAGGGCGCCCTGAGAAAGGAGCGCGGTATTTGGACCTGGTTGACTTTTTTTCTTGCAAGTTTTTGGTTAGAAACTGGGGAAAATTGGTCCGGGACCGATACCGACCAAGGGCCGATCCACTAGTCTTAACCGGCTAGTCCCTTGGGGGTCAAATTTGAGTTCAGCATCCTCAAATACATTAGAAATGAAGTTTCATCCGTCATCGCCCACTTCTCTGGCGACCTAGGAGTCAAAAAATCGATATTCCAGCAAAATCTCATGATTCATCGATTTTTTGTGAGAGGTCATGCAAGTGATACCCGGTGCGTTATAGTTTTCCTCCAATCTCGGGGCCTTAGCCTCCATTTTCCATTCTGAATCATGGAGATTGGCCGATCGCAACCAGAGATACGTACTTCTGAAACAAAATTCTCAAGTTTTACCCACTGTGCGCTGGGCCCAATATGGCGGCGCGCCATGGGAAGGGGGATGAGAGGGGCGCGAGGAGAGACGGGCGCAGCCGCACTTCCAACACTCCCTCCCGGCTAAGCTTAGTCTCTGCGAACTCCTTCATTGACAAGATATTCGATTTGTCCTAATTGAGATTTACATTTGTTCACGAACTTGATACACTTTAATTTGAGATTTCTGGAACAAGTTCTATAATTGTTCTAGTAATTATGATTGTTAATCTTCCCCTTGAGCGAACAAGATATAGTTCGCAACTCATTAGTTCCCTTCTAGGCTACAAGAGTTTTTACAAGCCTCACGTTTGATTCATGAATGTTCTAGTTGAAGCTCGGTGTTTCAGGTGAGGCAGAGGCTTTGTAAAAATATCAGCTAACTGATTCTTGCTAGACACCAAATGTTCCTCAATCAATTTTCTTTTTACACACTGTTTAACATAATGACTCTCCCTCTCCGTCATATGTCTAAGCCTATCACCCCCACTTGTTTTGGCACTTGCTTCAGCTGCTCTATCGTCACACCACAGCACCATCGGGCTGAATGATTTATGCAGAATCAGTTTCAGAGACATACCCATAGCAATCATTTCCTCGCAAGTCTCACTGATTGCAACATATTCTGCCCCGCATGTTGACAAAGCTACGTAATTTTGCTCGTGTGTTCGCCAAGCAATTGGATCTCCATACAATTGTATCACGTACCTACGAGTGGAGACAGAATTTTCACAATCAGCAAAGCTTGCATCAGTATAGGTTTGCAGATTATCTGTTTCGCCTAGGAATTTCAAGCTTAGAGCTTTCGTACCTTTCAGATATCTAAAGACTCTCTCTAGCATTCTTCATTCATTCTTTGTGGGATTGATTCAATGCCTACTCAAAACGCTTACTGCATGCAAAATATCCAATCAAGTTGAACCCGAGAGATATCAGAGATATCCCACTCTTTTTTGAAATTCGGTGACTTCTTCAGACGTTGCGCGAGTTGAGTTTTTTGCTCCAGGTGATCCCTCGCGATCGCGTCGTTCTCGATTTGAGATTTATTTCGTGACCATAGGCGTGTTCTGAGGATACATATTCTGCAAGTTGAATTTTTCAAGGATTCTATCAATATATTTCTCTTGAACCAATCCCAAGGCCTGGTTCTGTCTGTCCCTTTTCGAAGTTATTCCCAGGAATTCCTTAGGCTCACTTAAGTCTGTCATTTCAAACTCTTGTCTCAATTTTGATTCAGTCTCCACCAATTATTCAAAACTGTTACTTGCCAGGAGCGAATATTTTTTAGTAAAGAATGTGATTCACTTTCAATTGCTCCTTTCCATTTTTCTCTGTCGCCAGAGCTCATGGCATGTTTGTAAGAGACCGGATTCTCGTTGATATCTGCCAAAAGAGCATGATAGAGACCAATTTCTAGGCCCTTCATATTTTCTAGCGTCATTCCCAAATCTGAATTTCCAATTTCTTGTCTCAATCCATTCGTTACACCAGATAGATTCGAAAAGTGAATTCCGAGCTGTGGTTGAATTTTCCGAGGTCTGCCTCTACCTCGCTCCGAAGCTCCCTCCGAATTTGGTGACTGACTCGAAACTTCTCATTGATCTCGGAAAAGGGAGACTCACTTTCAGACACTTCGACTCCAGGTAACTCATCTAAATTGTGGATCTCTCGATCCCAGACCGTCGTATCGAGATTGGAGTTCGCCTGAATTACTCTCTCTTCCTTTTGAGCACTTTGCTCAATAATGATCTCATTCTCCTCATCACTCTGGTTTCAAGCAGTCTCCTAGCGCGTCTGACACCGATGCGCACTCAAATTCAAAGCTGTTGCTAGATTCACTAAGACACAATTCGCAGACTCAACACTCTCAAAATTGTTGTTGACATTTTTGCACAAAGTAATCATCCAATATGGACTTTGACAGATTCCGGAAACGAATGTTCCTCTAGAGTTCTCATCAAAGATATCAATCTTTTCATCATCCGAATGAATGCCGAGATTTAGCTCAGCAAATTTTTGAAGTGACATTAAATTTTCAGATAGGGATTTTGCATAGATTACCCTATTGAATTCAAAGAAACCGTTCTCTCCATAATATTCTACTAGACCTGTTTCATCAGTTTGAATGTCAGTACTTGAATCTTTGTTCGCGCAATGAATTTCATGAACGTCATTCTCATCGAGAGTTTGAAAGATGAGTCCAGATTTTGACATGTGGTCAATGGCTCCAGAATCAGCAATAAATCTCTCTATTATCATATCTCCATCGATATCATCATAATTCTCACCTTGATTGTTGACAGACGCTTTGTTTGCTTGTTGATTATTGATGTTTTGATTGTTTCTATCATTGGTGTTTTCGCTCTCGTTGCGTTTCCAATCTTCTTTCCTCGAGGTATGAGAACTCTTCTGTCCTCTTAGGCACGGATTTGTTGCAATGTCTCCATCAAATTATTGCATCTTTGATCCATCCTCTTTCGTCCTGGACAGTTTCTTGTATAGTATTCAACTATGTTATTGCAGTGAAGACACTTCTTAAAGTCTTTGCTCTTGTGAAGGCAATCATTCGACTCTTGAGTTGTGAAGGAGTCTTTACAGGCCTTACATTTCTCATCGCCAATTTCATTCTTGAAGATAAGCTCTTCGTTACCTCTCGTGACGAAGGCCGCTCCTGCGTTGTTCGGCGCATCGTTCCGCGAGTTGATATCTCTATTCTTGGCTATCTCGGCTTCTTTCAGTAGGAACACTCGTTTCATGTGTTCGAGAGCTATCGCTTCACGATTCTTCGGATATGTATGTATATCCTTCTCCTTTTGGGCATTTTTTTGCTCATTCATGAACTCAAGAATCTGACGTTCTCTACGTGACTTCATCCCAACCATGTAGAAAGCATTGCTTTCGTCATTTTCCTTTGGTCGTTCCCTTTGGTATTGTTCGTTCAACCCCTCCAATTTCATCATGTTCTCTTACTAAACGTTCAAATTTAGCGACGAATTCGAAAGCTGATTCTCGTCTTCTATCAAACACTACGTGATGCAATGCTTGCATTGCTGCAGCAGGATCCTTCAAATTCTCTGAGACTTTCAGCATTTTGAGTTTCCCCAATACTCCAACTTGTTCTTCTAGATTTTGAATCTGCTCATAATATCTTCCTTCAATTTGATGGATGAGGCATCCTCTGATGGCATCCCTGACCTCTGGCATAGTTAAGCGTGTTGCATTCAGGTTGCGATCTATCAAGTTGCAGCCCCGAGACCTCAGTTCAAGCGAAGATTTTTCTAAGAAGGATGACCATGATTCCTTATCTGTCAGCATGTATCCTCTCTCCACGTTTGACAGATTTATCATGCTTGTTGCTGAAATGTCTCGAACGATGTTGTCTGATTCATCATGGACTTCGGCCACAACTTCAATTCTATTGGGATCTTCAGTCGAACGCCAAGAAGGCTCTGTCGATCTAGACGATGATGTCCTGAAGGGAACCGAGGATGCTGATGATCCTGAGTTCAGTCGGATCGAGCTAGACAAAGAGTCGTGCTTCCGTTGCAACTCTTGATAGCACCGACTGTGTGCCTCGGGAACTCTTTTAAGATTATCAATTCTGCTCACCAGTTCGCGAGCTTTCTCTTGTTGTCCCTTCCATATCTTCTTACTGAATTTTCATGAAATTTTTCGTCAAACTGCTCGATTGTGCCAAGGTTCCGCTAACCTTCCGATCTGCTCTCTCAGATCATCAGTTCTATTTAGGCTACTGCTTTTGGATTCATCCGCCTGAGTCCCTCGGGTTTTAGGCGCGACTGAGCGGCCTTTAGCAGACCTCTCATACTGGACCCCGACGTCCTGTTCCGGTAGTTCAAGGTTCTCATAACCTTCAGGAACAATATCAAGGACATCTTCATCTTCGGAGTCCCAGTTCTCTTCAGATGGGTCCGGTTGAAGAACTGTTGCGGGTTCTGGTCGGTTTCTGTTCAGAGTCTTGGACCATGCCCTCGCCACCCACCGACAAGGACATGATGGTCGCTTCAATCTCATTCCACTGCTCTTCAGTAAAATAATCATCGGAGTCATCCGAAACAGAATCAAAATCTCTTTCCAAATTAGTCCACTCAAGCCATGCTGCGAATTGGCTCCTGACTCAGCCCCCCTGACTCAGAAGGACCAAATTGGAACGAGCAAAAGTACAGAAAATTTGAACACAAAGTCTACCGTGAAATCACCCCAGTCATCACACCAACCCCTGGGAACACACCAGTTTTTGATGCGATGACCCGGCCAGAAAACGGCAAATGATCTCGAGATTCAATTTGAACTCAAATTCTGACCAAATATCGCAGACTCAATGATTCATCTCCGGAGAAACTCAAATCATACTCATGGAATTCCAAAAATGGGCCTCAATATACTCAACCAAGAGAAATAGCGAGGGCAAAAATTAATCAGTTGTACACTCTCATGATGAAAAAGGCACCATTGTCAACTGACAGGTGAATGTCACCGTTCAATACCATCACGTGCATTCGCTGACCCTCATGGTCAGTATTCAGATGATAGTCGCTAGTGACTTTGTACGAAAAGTTGGAGAAAATGGTGGTATCTAAATGGAGAATGATGATTCCCCATTATGGATACGCACCACGTATCTCTCCAATTTTTTTTGTTCTCTTCCTTTCTCTTTGGTATTCTCAATTCTCAATGCTCAACTCGTTTTGGATCACTTTATCCTGAGGAGGTCACCGGGTGTCAACTATGTATATGTATTATATAAATATATATATGTATATATATACATCCCAAAATTCATTAATAATCACGTATATTCAATTATCTCACATATCTGGAACAATATTGATCGAGAGCTGAAATATTCATGCAAAATTATTAAATTTCATGGTAATATTCACTGAAAAATGTTAAATATCTATGTATTAATCATTATCAGATTCGGTCGGTATGGCTGTGAAATCCTCCTCGTTCAGCTTACAATCACGAACTTTACCTGATCTTGAAAAGTTAATTTGGATTAGTCATGCGGGCACAGCATACATGAAACTACACGATCTGCTCCAAAATCCATTGACTGAAATGTCGTCTGACTAGTTCCAGACTTTTTCTACTGCCGGCTGACTATGTCTGACCGGTTCGACCTCATACTACTGTGCGCTCTCTCGCGCATTTGAATTACCGCGCCACACGGCGGCCGCGTGGCAGTGCTGCAATCCTGATTTCGGGCGGTGCGCGCGCATCCTCCGATGCTGCTGTCTCTCTCCACCACCGACTCTTCACGGGCATCCAAAACATGGCGTCGCGGCAGCGTCACGCCGCGCGGCGTCAGATGTGGCGTTGCTGTTGCTGCTTAAGAAGCAAGCATATACAAGACGCGACGCGTATACCACAACCTCACGCACACACGTACTCGTACAATGCTCACCATTACACTCGCAATTGATGAAGCAGATCAGCTGATTGATCGCGTAAATATCACGTACGCCGTGCCGCTATTCAAAAAACTTAACCAAACTCACGCATACCATTTCCGCGATGATTATTTCCATCGTTGTGGCTGCTGAGTTCGGCGTCGCTGGTGCTTGTCGTCGACATCCTTTCGAACTCTCGAGCTAATGCGCTGCGATGCGGCACGAGCTGCTCCGTTTTTGGGTAGCGTGGGCGAGACGGCGCTCTCCGGCTCGGCGCGCAGCATTTTTTCGCACTTCCGCAAGCACTCGCGCGTTATCCGCGTATTCCGTGAACCGAACCACTCAACTCTGCTACTATGAGAGAATAATCGTGGAACGGGTTCAGGGATAAACATTCTGCGTTTCGGTGAGAAGACGATCTATCCTCGCACTCGTGTGCACCTCGCCGCGTTGGGTACAAGACTGAGTTGGACGCACTGGGCCCAATACGGCGGCGCGCTATGGGAAGGGAGATGAGAGGAGAGCGAGAAGAGACGGGCGCAGCCGCACTTTCAACATGAAGAATCTGTAACAACCGATCGATTCATGAGATGGAAATGAACAGGAATTCTCTTCTTCGTATTTTTGGGAACTGATAGAGAAGGAATATCACACTTTCGAGATGAGGGAATTATTGGAAATTGACACTCTCGTGATTGGAAAAACGAAAACCAAATTGTTCTCAATAGGAGAGGGCGAAACTCAAGTCAACCGTGGGTTTGTTGATTCTCTATGACTCCTCAAGATTTCAAGAGGATCGGCCGTACCGCTGAAAAGTTATCGTAGATCATGGAAAACCACAACACACACACACACGCGCGCGCACACCCAGGAAGACACGGAGGGGAGACCGGGGAGGATGTTATGAGATGATTTTGTGGAGGGCAGTGGGTGGAATAAGTAACGTACAGTCAATAGATCTTGGCGACAGGAACAAGAGAAGCTTTGTTTCATATGGCGAAGAGGTGTAATGGAGGAGAAAGACGGATTCGAACCATCAGATGAGCAAGAATTTGGTTGTCACGAATACGAAGCTTCCCCTCTCTGCTGAGAAAAGTGAGCGTGGGATCGCACGTAGCATCCCACGTAACATCCCACGTGGGATCCCGCGTGGGACCTGCTCGTATGGTATAGGATCATCGTGGGACGCAGTGGTATAGCGTGGGACCTACTTTACATGACCCGTGGGACTTCGTGGGACCTCGTGGGATCAGCGTGGGACGCAGAGAGATAGCGTGGGACCTGTATTATATGACCCGTGAGACCTCGTAGGGCCGCGTGAGACACCATGGGATCTCGTCGAATCAGCGTGGGACGCAAGGGTATAGCGTGGGACCTGCGTTATATGAGCCGTGGGACGTCGTCGGATCCCGCGTGGGATTCCACGTGGGACCTGCTCGTATGTTATAGGACCTCGTGGAATCATTGTGGGCCGCAGTAGTAAATTGTGGGACCTCTGTTGTATGACCCGTGGGACCCAGTGGGACCTTGTGGGACCTCGCAGGACCGCGTGAGACGCCATGGAACCTCGCGGGATAAGCGTGGGATGCAGTGGTATAGCGCCAGACCTGCGTTCTATGAGCCGTGGGACCTCGTGGGATCCCGCGTGGGATCCCACGAGGTTCCAAGGCTCTCGTCACACAGGTCCTACGCTAGACCAATGTATCCCACGCTGATTCCGAGAGGTCCCATGGCGTCTTACGCGGTTCCACGAGGTCCCACCGCTCATATAACGCAGATTCCACGCTATACCGCCGCGTTCCTTACTGATCCCACGAGGTCTTCCACCATACGAGCAGGTTCTACGCGGGATCCCACGTAGGATCCCACGCTCATATTTTCCAGCAGGGCTCTGAGAAAGCAAAAGACGGAGAAGATCGAGTAAAGTCAACGTGGACGCACTCATTGGTCTCCTCATGACGTATGAGTGTATACAACTCCTTCAACACTTCAAATTTCAATAATGGAAGATTCATCCAACTCATGTGTAGACCCTTCCCTCGACGCTATGCGGAAGCCGTACCTGCTGAACTTTGGGATCAACTCACACAAAAACTTCGATGATTCGGCTCGAACGAGGAGTTGACAAATACTTATCATTTCACTGTAATTTTCTTTTGATTTGGGCTCAACGACGAGTTGGCGAATACGAATTATACAATGACAAGTATCCGTGTTACAACTTTTCCTGCACCATGTGGCTTTGTATGCCACGGGATTTTTGATTTCTTCGACTGAATTCTTCGAATTTGACACGCAGAGAGTAGCAGATTTCACAAGTCCACCTCCCCATCCAATATCATTTTTCAGGACGTGTCGCCCTCGCCCCGCTCGGTCGACAACACGTCCGAGGGCCCGAACTCGCCTTCCGCCTTCAGTGATGTGATATACTATTCCATCACGCAGACGGAAGGAGAGACTCGTACGGACTCGTCTGGGCGAACAGTTCTGCAGTGGCTATACTCTGGCTCAAATGACTCATAAGTTCAGTCGGCCTCTATCTGATGAATAATCTTGTTCAGAGAGTCATTGATTTCACTCCGAGCATGGGGAAGACTTCTACACAAATGGGCTGTACGTCCAATTAGATGGTATCAAACTATATCGTATTTTGTACGGTAGGAGACGGTATGAAATCGAATTTTAGTCCCCTTGAATAAGAGGTATAAGAATATTGGTGAATACCAATGATGATTTTTCTTCGTGATACATAAGGTGTATAGAAATTATGTCCGCCTACATATATATCTTTCTGCTTTTATAATACAAATATTTCTCATACATTCTGTGACGGCTGAGAGGAAATTCTCTCCGTTATTAATTTCCTCTGTCCCATATCATATAACGGTTCATATTCTCATTGTAGTCGAGTATCCGAGGAGAGAGCCCGTAGCCGCAAGCCATCGAACCTTTGAATATCGCCCGCTGCACCGCACCCCTCGCGAATATCCCAGTTCATACCAGTCGGCCAGTGCTTGCGCTAATTCAAATTGCGTCGCACAGTGGGAGATCTTGGGAAATGCCATCCCGAAATCAGATATTTCGGGAACGGAGAGAGGTGCGAATTCAATTCTGTCTTGAATGAAAGGTCCATCTAAGCGACATATGAGAGAACTGGGCTGGACCTCGAAAAATGTCTTAAATTCCCCGGGAAATCTTGGAAACGAGAGGATGTTCCTAGGATCTAAGGTAGTTCTTGGAATTGACTAATATCGATCGATTTCTCGTCACGCACTGATGTTTTGATGTCCGCTGAATCAGAATCCGTGGTCAGATTTTGGAAAAACAGGATGGCGGACCCAAAAATGCGGACCAAAATCCAAAAAACACCGAATTCCGTATTGAAGAAAATTAAACCTGTTTCTATGGCTAATGACGAGGGAAAAATTCCCTCTGGTAATTTCTTCTCGAATACACTGTTTTTCCGTGGAGGATTCATGAGACTTCGAATAATACATCGCATACGGAGATAGGCAGAATGAGTTATATACTTCAAATATTTCGGGAAAGGAGAGAGGTACAAATTCGATTCTTATTCCGAGAGAAAGATCTATCCAGGAGCGATACGATGGAGCTTACTGAATCTCGGGAAATATCTGAGATCTTTCGGAAAATCTTGGGAACGAGGAGACTTTCCTCGAATTTAAGATGGATTCGGAATCCCACCTCGCTGGAATTTTGCCCTCGGAGGTTTGTGAGCTGTTGTGTTCAGAGCCTGTGTGGAATTCGGAGATGATTCTCCGCTCGCTGAAATTCTGATCTTAGAGATTTCCGAGCTTGCTTGTTTACAGTCTTTCTGTAATTTGGGAACGATCCCAACCTCGCTGGAATTTCGGTCTCGGGGGGTTTGTTAGGTTGCGGGTTCACAGCTTCTCTGGATTTTGGAGACAATTTCCTTTCCCCCTGAACTCCGGCCTCGGTGTTCGCGAGCTCGCGGGCTTATAGCCTTCCGGCTATTTGGGGATGATTCTCACCCCCTCGGAACTCCAGTCTGGGGGGTTCGTTATCGTGCGGCTCTATAGCCAGTTTGGAATTTGAGGATGATTACCTCTTTGCTCGAGGTTTGGTCTCGGGGGTTTGTTATCTTGCGGTTTTACAGCTTTCCTAGGATTTGGGTCGATTCCCACCTGGCTCGAATTCCGGGCTTGAGGTTTCGTTAGTCCACGCATTTATAGCCTTCCGGGGATTCGGGGACGATTTCCATGTCGCCGGAACTCCGATCTCGGGGGTTTGTTAGCTTGCGATTTTGTCACTCATCTGGGATTTGGGGCGATTCCCACCTGGCTACAATTCCGGTTCTGGGGGATTGTTAGTTTACGGGTTTGTAGCCTTTCAGGGATCCGGGGACAATTCTCACCTCGCTGGAACTCCAGTCTCGGGAATTTGTTAGCTTGCGGCTTCATAGCCTGTTTGGGATTCGGGGATAATCACCCCCTCGCTGGACTTTCAGTATTGGAGGTTTGTGAGCTTGCGGGTTCATAGCCCGTCTGGGAATCGAGGACGATTCCCACCTCGCTGGAATTTCGGTCTCGGGAGATTGTTAGCGTTCGGGCTTATAGCCTTTCTGGGATTCGAGGACTATTTCCATTTGGCCAAAATTCTAGTCTCACGTGTTTGTTAGCTTGAGAGTTTATGGTCGGTCTGGGATTCGGAGATGGTTCCCAACTCGCTAGGAATCCGATCTCGGGGGTTAGTTAGCTTGCGGGTTGATAGCCTCCCTGAAATTTGGAGGGAGGACGCATTCTATATCCCTCTCCGTTCCCCAAATATATCGATTTTCCGAATCTCACCCTACCCAATGCGGTATTCGTATTTTCATGGACTTTTCCACGGGAACACCATGAACTTCAACGGGAAACTCCAAGCGAACATTGTTCTTGTAGTCAGCTATAACATCGGGCTTTTTTCAATATGAGACTCGTCATCGTTTAGATTCCGGCCCGCTACTTTAGGGACTATTCCGAATCCGGGGATAACCTTCTTGCACTCAAGGAATACCGGGAAATGCGCTTTAGGGGAAAATATCAGGAAAATATTGTTTTCTTCATAATGAGCTATGGAATTAGTCTATATTCTTCCCAATACGAGATTCGGTGTTCTTCGGATTTCGGCCCGCTCTCTTGTTTCTTCAAATTCCGATCACGACTCATGATTCTAAGGGCAACCAAACATGAATGTGGGGCCTAAGCCGGATTGAGGAATCTATGAACTCCAGTTAAATTCCAGGACTATATCAAATTCGAGGGAAATCTTCCTGTTCTCAAAATTTTCTGGGAAATCCAAGATATTCTCCGAGGTCCACCAGGCTTTATCGTATGGCCTCTGAATGGGTCCTCGATTTGGGGAGAAATTCAGTTCCGTACCCCTCTCCGTTCCCGAAGAATCTTGATTATACCACGGCTCTTGTCTATTTCTCCGTGTCCGATGCAGTATTTGAATTTCCATGAATTCTCCACGGGCGAACGGTACATTTTGGGGGGAAATATTAGGAGAACATTACTTCTCGTGATTATCCATAGAATCCGGTCATATTTTTTTCAATACTGAATTCGGTGTTTTCTGGATTTTGGTTCGCCATTTCGGGTGCGCCATTTTGATTTTTCAAAATTTAACCACGGATCCATGATTCAGTGGACATCCAAACATAAGCGTAGGGCCAAAGCCGGATCTAAAGATTGATCAGTCCCAGTCAGGTTTGAGAACTCTCTCCGATCTGGGAAACATCTTCTTGTTCCCAAGATTTCCTGGAAAATTCAAGATACTTTCCGAAGTCCGGGACAGTTTTTTTTCTATTGAAGCAATTTCAACTTCATTAAAGATTATTTTGCATACATAATGAGTATTAAACAAGTCGTAGCATATTCTTATCATAATAATATTCCGCTGAATACGCTAACATGGAATGATAATCTCTGTTACAATCAAATTTTCAAATTACAGGTTTCTAAGAACGAGTGTGAAATTTTACAATATTTTGGCAGAGGGTTGGAAAGCAGTACTAGGGAAGACATTGGCAATTGAAAATTGTTCCGCATAAGTCCTCTATACATAACTTCTCTCTGAGACTCATAAATTGGGCATTGCCATAAGATGTGATCGAGATCTTGGATCTCCGCTTCACATTCACATTTAGTGGATTCAACTACATTGATTTTTGCTAGGGATGCATTTAGACTGTAGTGCCCTGCGCGACATCTGTTGACCGTACTTATAATGAAGCGAGGAAGCTTGACATGCCTGTACCATGGAAACTTGTTGTCTTTATAATAATTTTCAGAATGGAACCTACCCTTGAATGCACTGGCACGGAGTAAGGCATTTCTAGTATCTTCTGTAGGTTCTTTCAGAAAGTATTCTTTCAGGTCAGGAAAAGGAATTTTGATGCTTGAATTAGGTGATAGAATGCAAGAGGCTTCTTTTGCTAGTTGATCTGCAATTTTATTGCCAATCATTCCCGAATGAGCCGGAACCCAAAAAAATTTTGCGGACTTTCGCGATATGTTTTCGAACTCTACTACTTTTTTCTTCGTTTCGTAAATATAAGGATGAGTGCGGATTTCGTGCTTCGTATTCATTGAAGATAATAGCGCACTTTTCGAATCTGAGAAGATGCAGTAATTTTGATCTGGTTGTAGTTTTGCCATTTCGATCGCATTGAGAAGTGCTACGCATTGAGCTGTATATACCGAAGATTTTTCATCGAAGCAGGCGAGTGATGATCCATGCGTGGAAGGACAAACGCTTGCTGCTCCGACAGCTGGCGAAACTTCTGATTTGCTGCCATCGGTAAAGATGGCCAAGCTTCCCTCTCTCTCTCTAATAATTCGTCTATCAGTTTGTTTGGCACGGTACTGGCCTGCATCAATGATCCAATAACTATATCTACATTCACTTTTTTCATCAAAATGTCTTAGTCGTACACATACAAACCGAAGTTCTTCTGACATAAGATGAGATCAATGTATTCGTTTGATTTTCTGATGCACTCAATCAATATGCGCTTCGACGTTGATATTTTGTTCGTTCTTCTTTCTAAAATGTTGACTATTTTGTGGACTTTTGCATTGACCGCTAGATTTTGATTGAATAAAACTTTTGAGAGGTAGCTGTTACAAAGAAATTCACTCCTCTCCCTCGATAGCGGAAGTTTGAATTCAGCAAACAGGATATTCGTTGGAGTACTCTTTCGGTAGCCAAGGGCGAGTCGGACAGCTGAATATTGCATTTTCTCGAGTTTTTCGACAAGTAGTTTCTGGGTTGGGAAATAAATGAATGATCCATAGTCCAATCTTGAGCGAACAAAACTTTTGTAGAGAATAATTAGAGTAGTAGGGTCTGTCCCCCACCATGTGCCTCGTAAGAATTTGACAATGTTCAGTGCTCGATCGCTCTTGGTTTGAAGATATTGAATATAATTTCTGAAATCAAGTTTGTAGTCAAAGAAAATACCCAAAAATTTTGCAGTTGCGCTGAATTTGATGAATGTATCTCTGACTTTGATTTCTGTTCTTCCCGGTTCTATGCTGCGCCGATTAAAGTGGATGAAAATGGTCTTTGAAGGACTAAGTTCTAGGCCTAGATCACGAAGGTTTTCATACAATTGATTGATGGCTTTTTCTAGTAAATTGATTCGGTTCTGTTTTTTTTGTGTGCAATACAGAGCTATATCATCTGCAAACTGAAGAATTTCCACACTTTCTGGCAGATTTTTAGCGATGTTAGAAACATAAATACTATATAACAAGGGACTGAGGACTCCTCCTTGAGGAACACCCTTATAGACCTTTCGTGGAGAAGAGTCTATGAATTGCGTATGGACAATCCTTTCACAAATGATGAACTTGATGGATTCTAATGAATTTCTTGGAAATCCGATTGAAGCTAACTGATTCAGGAGAATATCCACATTAACGTTATTGAGAGCACTACTAACGTCCAGAAACGAAGCAAGAACGGAGTTTTTATTCAAAAGAGATTCCTCAGTAGTGAGGATCCAATTTGTGAGGTTGTCAATCGTACTTCGTCCTTTGCGAAAACCTGTTTGTGATTTCGGGAGTATTTTGTTTGTCTCTATCCACCAATCAAGTCTATTTTTCACCATAGTTTCGAGTAGTTTACAAGTGCAAGAGGTCAAAGAAATCGGTCTCTTTTCCGTCAGATTTACTGATGAAATGAATGTATGATTCTTGCCACTGATGAGGATAACTATTACTCTGATACATTTCATTAAAGATATCCAAAAGAATAAGCTTGTCCTTGAGCGGTAATGATTCCAGAATTTCATAATCTTTACCATCGGGTCCAGGGCTAGCGTGGTCTTTTCTACTTTCAAGCGCTATATTGAATTCCGTGAAGTCTAACGGTCTGCTGAGAAATTCATTTGTGCAAGTTTCTGGTATTTTTGTCTCTGTCATGCACCATGGTGGGCTGATTTCGTCTGAACAGTCATGCATCTTTTCAGCGTCCTGTTGGTTATCAGGAATTGCGACGGTGAAACCGTCGCAGCCGTAATAGTCTCTCGCCGCCACCTGGACCAGCACACCTCGGTAGTAGAAACTCATATTCCTCACTCTTTCCCGAGGTGCTGATTCGGCGGCGGAGATGCAGCGGCCGGGAAGCCGGGGACAGCAGCCGAACGCCTACGCCGGGGCCACCGGGCGTACCTACGCGA
>JAPYYZ010001697.1:0-14602 GCA_030522705.1 Eretmocerus eremicus | reverse complement strand
ACGTGGGAAACAACGAGGAAAACGTGAACCAGTGAATCATCAAAATTAGATATTTTGCCATGAAAAAGAATCTGAAATTACCACAATTATCTCGTCTGAATCCACTTCAGTGAAACTACCATCGAGGGATTGGATCCTAAATAATTTTCTAGAAAAAGAATGAACTCTTCTGTGACTTCTTTCAAATATATAATTTAGTTCCCTAAGTTTCGAATATTTGAGTCGGAGGTTAAAATTTTTTTTCTCATAATCATCGATGGTAACACCTTAGACATTTCGGGTAACTCATCTCATGGCTAAGATATGAAAGGTTACTTACAACAGAAATAGTCGAGAGTTAGCACCGATTTCGGCACCTAATTCAATAGTTGGAGTAGCAGAGCTTCCTGAAATCTTCAAAAGATCTGAGAACTCAGTTTTCGCCCTAAATTATTATGGGTAGTTTTTGAGAAAAACTTGAAGGATCACAATCTCAGACGTGACAGTTGAAGATTGAGAAACACAAAAAAATTTTCATCAAAGAATCTATTCGGATGCCTCATTGCCTTTGGCAGGAGATTTCTAGTTGGAGTTGCAAAAAGTGCCCTACTTCTTGAGCAAAGTCGCTTCCCGTGCTTCTTTGGCGGATTCCATTTGGGGTTCGGACAAAGAATCATTACTCTCGAGCATAGAAAGGTGTATTGGTATGAAAGATATTCTTCCCATGAACGCAACTGTGGCTAGAGATGATTGCTACTTCACATCTTGTCGGCAAAAACTCCCTTCTCTAAAATCAATGTTCTTCATCTTGTTGCTATGATTCCATTTTTGCCATCTTTTAATAAGTCCAACTATTGGATCTAGCCAACCAAATTATTCTCCAGAGAACTCACTGTATTTCCACATTAACCTTTTGGATTGGATCATCGATCTTATTAATAAGATGAAGAAAATTTGTTTCGTCACTTTGATTTGCCAGTCACCTGGCAAAGAAGATTTCAGATTACATATTTCGTTTATGTTTCGTACGGGTGAATTGTGACTAATTCCGAAATTGCAAAGTTTTGAATGAGAAATGGATCAACAAAGTAAGTTATTCCACTCATTTCACCATCACTCTGGTTGACGATGTCGCATATTTCATGTGCGTATGAAAGCGGGCCCATTCGCAATTTGTACATTCTGCTGCGATTTCTGAAGCTTACAATTAGTCTTGACCTTTAGCGAGGAAGTAAAGGAAGATGCAAAATAGACAGAACTTTTATCAAAGATGAGAGTCTATGAGCATTTTGATTATAATCAATAATTATTAACCCTTGGGAGACCAGTGTTAATTTTGATTCACATGATTTTCTTTTAAGCTTTTTTAAGGCCTTGTCGGAGCCGTGGAAGCGTCCGCCGCACAGAAGGCGTTCTCAGATTCCTTGAATCCCTTAGCGATTTGGAAGAAATAATGAGTAGACGACTCTTCTACATACTCGAGTCTAGAGTCATCGCCTCGTCTTCTGGCCCAAATCGCTAGGATATTGGAGGAATCTGAGAACGCCTGGGAAGCATAGTAATTACGAATACTTGCCCAATGTATATGCATGCACTCAAGTCGTTCTTATATTCCTCGGAACCCTTAGCGATTTGGGACAAAAGAGGAGCAGACGACCCTAGATTTGAGTATATTGAAGAGTCGTCTACTTGTTATTTCTTCCAAATCGCTAGTAAGGGTTTGGAGGAATCTGGGAACGGCTTTTCATGCAGCGGATGCGTGGCTACGACATGGCCTTGAAGATTCAATAAACAAGATCAATTCATGAGCACACTATCAAGATTGTTGGTCAGTTGTTGTAGATGACAATCATACCCTAGTAAGATGTACTCTGACTCATCAAGGGTACATCAAAGCAAAGAATGGCGAAAAAGCAATCATTCTGCATCTCATCACAATACTAATCTTAGAATAGTCTATTTTGATGCACAATCCATTGGTCCTGCTTGAAGTCATTTAGAGGAGAGTTCGGTAGTTACTGAGAGAATTTGTCA
Source organism: Eretmocerus eremicus (assembly GCA_030522705.1). Lineage (NCBI taxonomy): Eukaryota > Metazoa > Arthropoda > Insecta > Hymenoptera > Aphelinidae > Eretmocerus > Eretmocerus eremicus. Next base: position 12,589 of record JAPYYZ010001697.1, on the reverse strand, counting down.
TTTGTCTCTGAGAATCAAAACCAGATGAATATTCTGCATATCTTTATTATCTTGAAATGAGTAGAAATGCATTTGAGGTCGTCACATAGGGAAAGAACTTTTAGTATACACTCACGCTTGTTATTGCAAAACTTACCTCCGCTACCTCGTCAGTTACACAGCAAGCATTAAACTACCTCGCTCTATTTATCATTTGATTATACAATTGAGTAGTATATCCCTGTATATCATCCAGCAAGCCGACAATAAGAATCTACCGTTCTTTTGAATGGATCTTACTTCAATAAACTGCTAGTAGAATGAATGAGATACAGCGCCGGTTCCTTCGAAATACTTTTCTGAAACTTGATCTGCCGACACGAATTCTCAAAGAAGATCTGACTGCTTAAATCAACAAATTTAGTTTCTTAAGTCTCATGCACCCTGTGAGATAATCAATTTGCAATCCATCAAGAAAGGGTGTCTTTTAGCTATGCAATTACTTACCACTCGATCATAACATAATTTTCACAAAACTTGAGGGTTTTTAATACTGACTTGATACGCTAAAAATTGGGTTCTATATTCGATTAAAGAAACTTGATTTTATCATTTATATATTTCCCTGAATGCCTTCTCATTTAACATAAGAATATGATTCTCATATGTGAGATAGTACAATTGTCGTGGGGACCTTTATATGCGCATGATCAGATCAGTGAAGCTATCAACTCGCGTTCTGAAGCTCGTGATTGTGGGAGTGTTTCTTTGGATTCACACTCGATTAATTCCTGCAGCTCAAATTTTATTGATGTTGGTAATTATTTTCAAAAACGGATCGAGCACCAGATCTTAATCCAACATATTTCTTCAGTGAAATATATTATCTCTCAAAGATAAAAAATTTGCTCAAGTTGAAATATTCAAGCTTGTGACACATGAATTCACCTTGAATTGTTTTTCCTTGAAACAAAAGAATCGCCAAGTAAGAGAAACCATCCAAGCAAATATAGCGTGACTCATCGTCGTAATCACCGTCATTTTGGTAATATTTATTTCTCAATTTTTCGTGAAGCTCATAAGCGATGGAGGAAAAACACAGTCATTATGCAAGGAAAAAATATACATGGCGATTCGAACTATCATTTCTGAATATTCATCATAATCATCGAAGCTTCTTTGCTGGATCATCTGCAGGAGTCCCGAAGTGCTTCATTGAAAACTGACAAAATCAACATCAATCCTCTATATTTGAGATCGGCACGTCATTCAGATCATTTATTCTAGTATCCAACTTTCGTCCACAGCTTTGATCTTTTCGGGTATTTTTGTATCTGTTGGTATAGGAATCGCTCGACGCTTTCGTTATTTGTTCATTCTATAAATATTCGCATGGCATTGATCCCGAGATCTATATCATTTCTTTTGAAATCATTTCAAGCCATCAAAATGTTCCAATCATACAAGGCATTGAAAAAAAAAACAATCATCGACATTGTTAGTATCAGTAAACACATTGAAACATAATTATCAAGACCTTAAAAGATGCAATATTTTCCTTTGAAACAATTTTTTCAATTCTAATGCAATGATTTTCTATTCCCATACGGTTTGACTCATTGTTCAGCTAACGACACTCCTCGATTCTATTTATGATCCATATTCTTGACTATTCCAAGCATAATAATTTCCGTCTTTGGAAATGAACACTTGTGTGAGTTGGGAACCTCGAATCCAAATTACTATACATTGATCACGAAAACTGTCAAAACGCTCAACTCCGGATGCTAGGAATTACTTTGACCAAATATTTTACTCAATTATTCGTCGAATCGGTTAAATCGATCTCACTTCAAGCTGAAACCTGAGTTTTCGATACAAGAGCAGGAGAATCGGTTTTCGCAATCCGAGTGATATTTTCTGCCCCTAGCCAAGGGCGAGGGTCGGAAGTATCACGAAAATGCTGAAACCATCCCGTCCAAATGTCAAACGTTATTTTTTTGACCTTCTGATCTGGGAAAGAAAGTCGACTAACCGTGTGGGAATGGTACTTTCCTAGGACAGTCGATAAAAAAAATTATTTTCACCCCATTGTTTAAAATGCATAATGCGAGATAGAATATCCCAGCAGAATCAATATTTCGTTCCGGATTTATCCAGAACTCTGTCATTTTGCCGTTTTCTCAGTCCTGAGTGGAGGCCCTCTAATGGACGACGTCTACAAACTCGAGCAGTACCACTGTCACTGGGGATGTAGCGATTCCCGAGGATCAGAACATACTGTTGACGGGCAAGCATTTGCAGGCGAGGTAAGTCATATTTCAAATCCAATTGTCGCTCTAAAGGGCATTCATTCATTTCCACCACATCTTTCATGATGCATCCCATTATTTTATCAGTTCATTTTCTGCAGAACGTGTGATTGGGGATGGTTGAAAGCTCAGAGGCTAAAATTAGAAGGATAAAAGTTTTCGATTATTGTGATCCAACGACTTGTCTCTTATCCGAGAAAGTAGAATATAACAATATTTCATTGTAGTGTAGCAATCTCTTTCGGGTCTAAGTAGGATTCAGGTACGCGCTATGCAATAATGGAAGGCGGCTGACTCATCTTTTCAGTTCATCTTTTGAGATAGTAAAACATATGTTCGTGAGGTGAAGAGAAGCTTCGTCTTGTTTATTTTATGGGAGACGTAGATCTTACTCAACGAAGCCGGATTTTTTCAGCCATTTAGTAAGTCCATTGAGGCAGATCGAAAAATAATGCCTAATATTAATGACTGATATGATTTGTCGTTTTCATGATTATAGTTATTTTGAGCGGAATTGCAACGCAGACTCTGCTTACATATCTCTCATGCGCCAGACTCATCTCTTATCTGTCAGAGTGTCATCACAATTTCGCCCACGATGTGATAATACAATGTTATAGAGTGGCTTTATTTATAAAGTAACTTATCGAGCATCGTTTGCGCGCAACTCTCCATTCATCAGCTTCTGGTCGTAAAAAAACGATGATACGATTGGTCGGTCTTTTTCGAGACTGTGCTGCAATCAAAATTATTTCGAGAGCCAGTTCTCAAAATCTGCTTGCTGCATAAAAACTGCCCATCTCAAGCAGTTCATCTCTCTCACAATTCGTTGGATGGGGCGCCGTTTACATTGGTCACATGAGCTAATACAAAGGAGTAGTGGTTGTATCAAATGCAACCGCATGAATTCGAATCATGTGAGTCGTTTTACACGTTTTTCGCGTGATTGAGATGACTTTCGATTGCATGCTGGCGCAGCGTGCTTTATTTGATCAAAAATTTCCTTGCTCGGCTGTTGATGCCTTTTACTTTATTTTTCAAACGTGGAACGTCATGAGCCACACTCAAACTTGGATTTGCTACAATTTTAAATATCAAATCGAATCGAAGTTCAAGGAACCATTGAGGTGAAGTAGAATTTGGTCTCCATATGACGGGTTCTTCGTTGTTGTTCTGTAACCAGGACATATAGCTTAGTCAACATCTTATTCACATTATTTTATTTTTTTAGACTCGATCTTTCAGTTGCTATTCTTCATTTCTCTCCCAGAGTTCTTATTAACTCTCCATAAATTAATAAACTTGACGCCGTCCACCTTTTTCTAAAGTTTCCACGTCCAATTTTTCACGTCGGATTTGTACGAAATGACTATGGCAAAATAAAATGTCCGTAACAATCAAGTGAGAAGAACTGTGATTACAAATTCCAATTTTTCACGTTTCATACAGCACACGATAATTCGAAACAGATTCCAACCTATTGACTTGAAATTTTCTACAAGTCTTTACGATCATTATCCGATGAGGTGATAAGATTTTGGATTCTTGATGTTGAACTACAATGAACTAACAAATTTTTCAATACTTCTCATTTTCAACTTTCACATATTTCCAAATAAAACCTCTTTTTTCTGTAATCTTGAATCTGTCACTCGGAAATTTTTCAGAAATTGTTCTTGGACTTTTTTTTCACGCTCTATCGTTTGGTCATCTCAGGATTTTGATAATACTCAATGTAAATGCCCTTTTGACCCTATTTCTTCTTTCACCCACATTGCTTGTTTAAAGAATCCTTCTCCAAGACAATTTTCTGTATTGCATCGGATATGTTATTGGGATTTATTTCAATCATATTGCATGGCATTCAATGGTTCCCTATTCCAAAAATGCAAAAAATCTCTTATGTCAAGCTAGCAAACGCAAAAATCATTCTGGATCGGTCGAAACCACTTATGGGTACTTAGTTTCTCTATTTCTAACATAATAAATATGGAAAAACGCGCGAAGAAGTCTGCCAGTGCGCTTTTTCAAGATTCGCATGAAGGTGGCAAGTCGAGTACACTTGGGTACCTTCTTAAAACACATGACGATTTAGTATATTTGTGCTCTTCAAGGCGTTTTTTGGATCATTCGTCTACGACGAATGGGAGGCGAGATGTTGAGAGTACGGAACTGTGACCGAAATCTGCAAGTTTTCACGATAATGCTCAAATGTCAAACTATCTACTGAGCTGTTATATAGATCATCTCTGTGTCTTACACTTCTATGATGTAAGTTACCACTGAGCAATGAGCGATTCAATTATTGTTACAGCAGCCACAATGACTGGAAAAATCATGAGTATAAACCGACTTATTTCAGTTTGAACTAGATTAAACTCCCGTTGATAATGGTGCCTTGAAATGATTTCATTCATAAGCCGCAATGCCGAGATGAGTCGCACGCTCATTAGTACTGCTATCTTTTTATACTATATATGAATTGCTTATTTCGTGTATTTTAAAGAGATGTGTAATAACTTATGGGGAATCCAATGTCCTCTGCAGAATAATGTTGAAAACTGAATAGCATAAGAAATCGCATTTGGACACGATGATTTATCCATCCCAAGCTTCATCATGGGCAGGATGGAGTAATTATTGAAACTTCATAAATTAAAATGAATTTTGTCAATCCACCCCTTGGCTTATGCGCTCATTCAAAAATCGATCGTAATTCAATTCTTGATATGAAAGAAGTCCTATAAGATAATGAACTGATATTTTGAAGAATGAGTGTTTGATCACCAGCAGAAATGGAGTAAACATAATAATCCTTGAAAGCTTTTCTGTCTTTACATCATCGCCTATTGCATAATAGCAGTTTGGGTAAGATCCATTCATGAATTGCATTTCAGTGATAAATAGGAATTTCTTACTCCATACAGAGATGAGTTCGAGATGAATAAGTGTCTCGAAAGCTTGTCCTTCATCGCCATTTTTCATTTTTTATAGGTATCGTTCGTTCGTGCGTATGAGATGTGTTGACGTTTTCCTGTTACAGCTGCATCTCGTGCACTGGAATACCAGCAAATACAAGACATTTGCCGAGGCTGCAAAGGCGCCCGACGGTCTGGCTGTACTCGGGGTTTTCCTCAAGGTTTGTATCTTTTTTATTCTCTATTTCTTTTCTGACTAGACGAATCTATAAAAATGCCAGGAGAAATAAATTTCGTGATTGAATAGTCACTCAACAATCGCATCAAAATTCAAGAGGCAAGATTGTTAGAAGATTGATTGGGAAGAATAGCGAGTGGTGGAATGCGGAAAAAGGACATACCAACAATAATTGAATGGTCTATCTAGTCAATTATATTCTTCAATACTCTGGGAACGAATTAATCTCAAGTTTTCCCACGAAGGATCACTTCGGTCGGTCACAAAATTCACGAGGCAAGCGCTAAAAGAACTTTCATTAAATACTTTGATGATGTAATTTCATTTTTCCACATAAAATTGAATGGCGCGGTAATCAGCGGAAATATCCATCTTGTTCAGCAAAATGTTTCCATCCAAGTACCGGTCAAATACAGCCTATAACTGTGAGCTCCTAAATTCTTCTACATTTTTTGAGTTAACTAGCATCCTTCATTCAAGTTTTGAACAGAATAGAACTACCGTGATGTTGGTGCACGAGCTTTCATCTACGTAAACGTCCGATCAATACGCATTGTAGGGTTTAATCCTTCTTGCATCATAGCATCGTTCTATGATTAATTCGCGAGAGATGGAGTAATTGAACGTAATACCGTAATGCTACAACTCAAAATACCTTATGCAAAGCTTCAGCGACCTTCACGATTTAGCTTGTGAGGCCTTTCATGAGCCGTTTCATGCGATGCTCAAGCACTAATGAGAATTACTGAAGCTATAATAAACGTCTATCCTGAAGTGACAAACAAGTCAGTTTGGGTTTTTCCCGTCCTCCTTTCGCGAATTCACGAGCAATTCTCGCGAAACCATGAATGTTCCCAGAACTTATATTTCAAAATTTGGCCTACATCAAAGTGTTATACATGCTATCTTCCGTATTCAAATTTTGTGTAGCGTGTTTTCCGACCTGGTGCTCAATTTTCTTGTTTTCCACTCACTCTCTTATCTCGATGGAGGAACAAAGAAAAGAGAGTGCTTTATAGATTGTACTGTCTTGAGCGTCAAAAAAACGTAATGCATGTTCGATTATCGGGGCGGGTCACCTCAGTTACGCGTCACATGCAATAAGCTTCAAGAGTGTGGACTGCAGTCGTTGCACGCGATGATGATGGATCTGGCAGATGCGACATGTTGTATGGATGCGCAACGAGCGTATATCTCTTTACATAATACTTGCGCTCGCCCTATGTAAATGGAATCCGCACTAGTGAGTCCGAGCAGAGCTTTTGAGCGCGTGGGCATTGCATAATGAAAACGCCAACGCGACCGGTCACAACACCTTTCTCGACGAACGATCGACAGACTGCCTCCAATTATTTCCTGATGAGACACTCGATACTTTGTTATCGCTTACCTTGCAATTTACCAAGGAGACGTGCTCAATTACTGATATTGGATGTCGCATGAATTCCTATAAATAGTAATCACATAAAGAGGGCTCAGACCTGGAGTGTTTTGACACAGAGATTTTTGATGATTTTTTGTTAGTTATGATCTACACGTTTGAGATCTCCTTCGAAGGTTTTTGTGCTCATTTTTCAATTAAGAACATCCTTTTTGATACTTTGGACTTTTATTTTATATCTCGGAATTGTACAGATTTGTGGAAGTACACATATATAGGGTGTATTTTTTCAACATTTTCAAGAGTGCCCTAACGTCAATTTCGTCCATCCAATTTTATTGAGGATCACAATCGAATATCACCATCGTGAAACGGACAATTCCAAGTCCGGGCTAAGAATGATGTTCTTTTGAGTCATTTGGTCATATTTCTCTGACTTCAAATCGAAAGTGTAGCCGTGAAATGGTGCGAACAGCCGAAGTGATATGTATCACGGGAAGTCATGAAATCGTGACTAATTTATCAATTTTTTTGTGGGGCGGAATTTATGTTGAATGAACTTTACATCTAGAGAACACAAGCTTTTTACTTTGAATGAAAAAACAAAACAATTATACTTTCGAGTATTGCCGTGCATGTACAGCAAATTTAAATTTCATTACTTCGCATACTTGCACTGATAAGCAAGAAATGCCGCGGTTACAAGTATGTTACTCTCTTATTTCACCTATACATCTCTCAATTCCATACATCTAGAGATCACTCCTACGTACCTCCGAAAAAAATCACGCAGAAATACTGTAAGGTTTCGAACTTCGGACAACAGTATGGAGCAATAAGTGGATCAATATATTGATCATGCTGACAGTGGCCCCTTTAGAAAGAAACTGGAGTAGAAATTTTGAAGTATCTGACGTGATTAAGCTCGTTGCCGTTGATGAGTAAAAGTAAAGAGTTTTAATAAACAACAACGAAAATGAGCAGTTTCCGTTGAACAAGGATACATATTCAAATTGTATGATCTGGATCGGAATGTTTAATGCAAATATCTCATTAGCCATGTTAAAGGAAAGGCGATTAGCCATAATAAAGGATGGTCTAGTACACTCACATATCTTACTGATTTCTCAACAAGTATCTCATTCTTTCCATACAAGCATAGGAGACGCGGAAAATTTTAAAACTTGATTTGTCAACGCTCTTTTCATCTCAATGATTCGGTGAAACCGTGTATGCGATTATTATGTAATCGCGTATGATTGCATGCCCCCAGCGTGCGCTTAGTAAAATCCACCCGTTGATAATACTGACCGAGGATCAGTCATTACCTCTGCAATCTCAACCCGACTAATTGGCGCATGCCAAAGCCAATGACTGAGCTTTTTACACGCTCCCCGTGCAAGTCTTCCAAGTTAATCATCGTTCGCTGAACTTCGCTGACGAAATCAAGACACGTATACTGCCATGATAGAGTTCCGTAGAAGTAAAATCATACCAGTCAATCGAAATTTGGAATCATGACTGCCGAAGAAAGCACAATTTTCATTAATCAGTTCAGCAAGATAAAAATGATTATTTTGTACAGTCACCTGTGACCTCTGAAATGTCACAAATGAGTATTTGGTACACTTTGGAAATTGTCTTTCAAATAGATGGTAATAATCTTTCATCTGCGTGGAACTCTTAGCTAATGAAAAGTCAACGCGGCCTTTTTGTTGTCGTGGTCACGAAATTTTTCCATCATATTACTTCGTGAAATTGTTTTTGAGCCTCAATGACCATCTAAAAATATCTCAAAGTAGATTGAGGTAATCACCCCCTGTCAGTCTTGTGTATGGGAGACGTGTAATTTTTCGAGCGAACTTCGCAATTGATCCAACAGAATGAAAAGAAAACATGTAAAAAATACACGTTGTTATTTGCCACTGAGAGCTTGAAACGGCCTCCACCTTGATTGAAAGCGAGACGGAATAACTCATGCCGGGCCCGAGACAGCTCATGAAAAAAGTGCGAACAAGAAATTGACAAATGTCCAGGCCGGTTGTCTGGCCAGTGATATGCTGATCCAACTAATCCAGTGCGGCGAACGCAACAATGTGATGGGAAAATAAATTTGAATGCTCTACGAGGGTGTCCATTGTACACACAAACACACAAATTCTCATTTTTCACCGTTCGATCTTTGCGTTTTCTCTTTTTGTTTCAGGTTGGAAAAGCACACGAGGAAATGGAAAAGATTGCTCGGCTGCTGCCGTACGTGTCGCACAAGGACGACTGTATGGACATTGTCGAGCCCATCGACCCGAGCAAGCTGCTTCCTGGTGAGTTGTGATGATAGAAAAAAACCGTTCATTATAGAAAAAGTAACCGCTCTAGTTCCACGGTTATGTACAACAAAGCGCATATCGAGTAAAATTTCTCGTTCCACACGCATACTTTTGAGGATGGCATTTTTCAACTGCAAAATATCTTCTGAGTGCGTACAATTTTTTCCTGTAATCTGATAACTACAGTTCTAATTAGTGGATGATGGACATCTTCCGTTTGTTGCATGAGTAAGACGTGTTTTGAGGTAATCTTGCGATTTTTCATTGGTTCATGTATGAGGGATGAGATAGAAACACACAATTTTTTAGTCCCTCCTGGAGTGCGTACACTCATTTGGGAGGTAATTAAATTTGCATACACGCTCGTTGAACCAAACTTCATACACCTTGAACCCAGAACATTTTTAACTCGTTCGCTGCGGCAATATAATCAGCCTATCGGGTCTCCTGTGCGAGAGGTAAAAAAACATAAAAGGTTGCATAAACCATTTTGGAGCATTTTATAAATGGTAAGGACGAAATCTATTTATATAAATAACACAAACCTTCTATGGGACATCGATGGGACATCGATGGTCCACGCCACGCTGGAAGAAGTGCAACTCTTTGCAATGCAACTTAAACAAGAGGTGACCCAATTCGGCGAACCTGATGTAGATTTGGGCCACCGGTGACCCACACCGCAACGAAAGTGTTGAGGGGAAGGGGGAGCTCTACCTTACCGACATTCGTCATAAATTGATTAAAAATAAAACAAAACAATATTTCGACAAAGTAGCTCTAATTCAAACTGCATATTATCAGAATCCACCACTGTGTAAGATTTTGGAGTGATCCGCGGAAAGCTTTTGGCGTAATCCCGATTATGGTGCAATTGAAGTATGCTTGCACCATAATTAAGATTCCTTCAAGAGCTTTCCACGGATCACTCTAAAATTTCACACAGTGATGCACTCTGCTAATACGCACTTCGGATTGGAGATACTTTTTCGGAATATTGTTTTGTTTTATTTAAAATCAAATTATGATGAATGTCGGTAAGGTAGAGCTTTTACATGGCCTTAAATCTTGGAACGCTGCGATTGAGTTAGGTTTAGCCGATCGTGGATTCTTGAATTAGTAAGAGAGACCTGCAGTTCGTATAATCAACGAATAATTAATATCGGAAATCGCTCAAAAAAGTTTACCGGTCGCCACGACAAAAAATTGGGAGTTACGAAAAATGGGCTCGTGCAACTACATTAATAAAAACGCATCCCGAGAAATTCTACCAGCTCATCAGTGATACAGCCTCACTTGTAATTTTCATTCACTACTGCGCATAAGGAGGGTAGGCAAAATTTCTTCTCTACCCTCCTCATGTGCACGCATGCGCGGCGAAGTTACGCACGAGTTTTCAGTTTGCGTCCGTAATACAGCCAAAATTCTGCGTCGGTAATGCAGTCAAAGAATATCTGCATCGGTAAAGAACTTCAAAGTATTCGGTTCATCAGCTTGAATGGGTTCATTCAGTGACGTGCCGCAGCTCTGTGCCTCGATAGCGGCTGACCTTCTCATCCGTGACCGACTCGTGGTAGTCGCGCATTACAGTAGGCGAGGACAATTGCTTTGATTGAACTGTCATGACGTTGGCGTGCACTTTCGCACTCGCTCGCCTGATCGACCGCGTGTAACTCGGGTGAAACGCGTTCCAAACGTACTCGCAATGTACACAAGTCGCATACGCGGTCGGCAGGGTATGCACATCACGAGGGAGTCAGGCGTGCGGACTCATAGAAAGAGTCCGAGCAAATATTTACAGCGACGTTCAAATTGGGAGCCCCAGTCTGTTCACGCGGAGGAATACGTTGTTAAGGTCGGACGAAAATAAGTCAACGAGTGGAATTCCGCGTCATTTTTTCCTCTTTCTTTCCTCTCCAGCGTGATAAATTCTTCTTCGCTTATTATTTTTCATCGCGTCATTTCTAGTGGGTGACGTTGCGTCTCTGAATCCGGGATCAATTTGAGAATGATTGCCTTGATTATACAGTGGTGGCAGAAATGTTTCAATCTATTTCCTCTACGTATGCGGAAAGTAAATTCAGTCAATAAGAGATCGTGCTGTAGCAAAAATTTCGCCCATCTGGGCGTTTTGGGTGGTTTTAGTACAAGGTTTAGTATTGCAACGAAAACAACAAGGATAATGAAGATAGAATATCATACGTTTCATTCGGCTCATACAAAGCCTAAATCGCACGTATTGTTTGGCCTCATTATCTCTGCAAAATCCTTCTCTCGATGTTCCCTGGTTAGTTTGATGTTCAGAGTTAGTTTTATGTTCATATTTTATGCTCTATTTCATTCTGAATATATACTTGTCGATTTTTTCTCCCCGTTTCTCACCTTGTCATCAAACAATCAAGTTCTACTCTTTTTACCACAAGATCTGCAAAGCACACTATGAAGTCGCAGTTGAAAAACCTTCGCTCCGTAATACTAGCAAATCTGCATAATTAAACAGATCACCTAAGTAGATTAAAAAAATCGTATGCCGTAATAAATCTCATCCGCCCCACCAATCATCAATGACGCAGCTCCCGTTTTTGCATCATTGATTTGATTTCCATTACGAGTTGAACCGCCCATTCGAAAAAGTTGATGTAGCTCTACAAATAATAGAAGAAAAGAGTCTGCACTAAACTAACTCTAGCAAAACTCATGTACATGGTTATTCGACCTTGCATCCACAACGTGTTTGAATAGTAACCATCCCTAACACGATAATTCATGAAAAATCACGACTAATAAAAATCTTCTGATCTCGTGGATGCTCTTGGGCAAATAGTTCGTGCTGGTATGAACGGCAACCACAGTGGCACGCAGAGGTGCGCGAATCCGTGCATGCGCTGGGCCGGCCGAATTATTCGGCCGGACAACAATAAAAACACCGTGAGGCAAGGTTCGTTGGCAATGCAGGAAGACTAATTTTATTCTTGATATTGGGTGCTTCTCTCGTATCTCACCTTGCACCGACTCTTTCTATTTCTACATTTTCTTGATCTTACGCCCTAGTATGTCTAGGGATTCTTCTGGGCAAAAGCTTGCTTTGAGTGACAAGATCCTAAGGAAAGTTTTGTGTGGATCCTCAATGTTTCAATCGCGCAATCCGCAAAATATGAGAGATGGAGATAGATCTCGGAGTATCGCTTCCTATGATCTCTCTTGAATGTGTCGCACTTTTCCAACGCTGTCTCGCATTCTCACCAATAAATAATGTTGAGTGTGTCTGGAAAAAGATGATCGTTTTCAGATTGTGGGTTGGGATTGTGTAATAGTCGTAAGGGAGAGCAAAGTTTGAATCATCAGGAGCCAGCTCCTATTTTTTCATTGTATTTGTAATTTTTTTTTTTTTTTTTTTTTTTTTTTTTTTTTTTTTTTTTTTTTTTTTTTTTTTT